>VNJR01001274.1:0-214093 GCA_008042585.1 Drosophila punjabiensis
GTGAGATGCTTTTTTGGGTCCCGATAGTGCAAATTAGCTAGATGAGCATCACTGGTGTGAAGTGAGATGCTTTTGGGTCCCAATAGTGCAAAATAGCTAGATGAGCATCACTGGCAAGAAGTGAGATGCTATTCAGTACAAATTTGCCAATTTCTGGATTTCAAATACCAGGCGAACAGAAACAGCAGCAGGGCGACGATGCTTAATTTTTATTAATTTTTATGCCCAAAAGTAGGCAACACATGAGCAACTATATTAAAAGACCCCCAAAAGTATGCAACATTTTTGCGTTTTTTGTATGCTGAATTATTTTAAGTTACTTCCTGCTGCTTTCTGTTCGCCTGGTATCTGAAATCCAGAAATTGACAAATTTGTACTGAAAATGGCTAAATTGAAGCCTTGTTTTTGCCTACAACAACAACAACAACTCTTTTACAGCAACAACAATTTGTACAACAACAAAAGCAACAATAAAGTAAATTAATTTAATTTTTGTCCCTGTTTGCATATATCTTATTATTTCAGCCTAAAAGATGCAAAGATAATTTATAAAATGCCCAAAAGTATGCAATTTTTTTTTTAATTTTTCCTTTAAAACATGCGAAAATATTGCAGGTTATTATAATATTAGTTTTAAGCCTGCAACTAGGTGAAGGAGTCAATTTGATTTTTTAAAATTTGAAATTTACAATGCAGATTTTTAAACCTAATAAAAAATAGCACAGAAAAGCTTTCCGAATTGAAATTAATGCATTTTTGGCTGAGTTATGATATTGGGAAAACTCATATTTTTTAATGATTTTTTTGCCGAAAATTTGAAAAATTGATAAGGGGTACCATCACTTAAATTTTCAAAAAATTACAAAAATTTACATTTCGAATTTTGTATGCAGATTTGTTAGCCCTAAAAAAACTAGCACAGGGAAGCTTACCGATTTGAAATTAATGCATTTTTGGCTGAGTTATGATATTGGGAAAACTCATATTTTTTAATGATTTTTTTGCCGAAAATTTGAAAAATTGATAAGGGGTACCATCACTTAATTTTTCAAAAAATGACAAAAATTTACATTTCGAATTTTGTATGCAGATTTGTTAGCCCTAAAAAAACTAGCACAGGGAAGCTTTCCGATTTGAAATTAATGCATTTTTGGCTGAGTTATGATATTGGGAAAACTCATATATTTTAGTGATTTTTTTGCCGAAAATTTGAAAAATTGATAAGGGGTACCATCACTTAAATTTTCAAAAAATTACAAAAATTTACATTTCGAATTTTGTATGCAGATTTGTTAGCCCTAAAAAAACTAGCACAGGGAAGCTTACCGATTTGAAATTAATGCATTTTTGGCTGAGTTATGATATTGGGAAAACTCATATTTTTTAATGATTTTTTTGCCGAAAATTTGAAAAATTGATAAGGGGTACCATCACTTAAATTTTCAAAAAATTACAAAAATTTACATTTCGAATTTTGTATGCAGATTTGTTAGCCCTAAAAAAACTAGCACAGGGAAGCTTACCGATTTGAAATTAATGCATTTTTGGCTGAGTTATGATATTGGGAAAACTCATATTTTTTAATGATTTTTTTGCCGAAAATTTGAAAAATTGATAAGGGGTACCATCACTTAAATTTTCAAAAAATTACAAAAATTTACATTTCGAATTTTGTATGCAGATTTGTTAGCCCTAAAAAAACTAGCACAGGGAAGCTTACCGATTTGAAATTAATGCATTTTTGGCTGAGTTATGATATTGGGAAAACTCATATTTTTTAATGATTTTTTTGCCGAAAATTTGAAAAATTGATAAGGGGTACCATCACTTAATTTTTCAAAAAATGACAAAAATTTACATTTCGAATTTTGTATGCAGATTTGTTAGCCCTAAAAAAACTAGCACAGGGAAGCTTTCCGATTTGAAATTAATGCATTTTTGGCTGAGTTATGATATTGGGAAAACTCATATATTTTAGTGATTTTGTTTCTTTTCCCGGCCTTTCAACTCCTTGACATTTTACTGACACAGATCAGCGCAGCTTCGGTCTACAGCCTAAAAGCACGCTACAATTGAACACCGCACCAGTATTATGTGCTGTCCAAGAGCATGCAGCACTTTAAAATAGACTAGAGCTCTTATTTTTTGGCACATTAACATTGCGGATCGAAACTGCCGTGGGACTTTGACTTTTGGCACTTGCTTTGGCACCGGGCGGTGTGGGGTGGGGCTTACCTGCTTAGCTTTTGGAAATATTTCCCCCAAAAGGACCCAGATCGATGACAGACTTCTGGCTCTTGTTTCTAGGGAAGGGTATAGAGGCTTCGGCGTTGCGGAGGGACTAGCTCTCTGCTCGTTCTGACTTTGATGACAGTAAATATGTTCCGTAATTCAGAACGCAGCTGCGCCCTTGTCAGATGCATCCGCTTGACTGGCTGGCGTAATTATATGCTACGATCCGGGAATGGCTCAACACGCATCTGTCGGATGCAGGTGAGCATTTGTATCTGCATCTGCATCTGCATCTGCATCTGCTGGCATGTGTGCCCGCCTGGCTGCACCCACAACTCCCCCTGATATCCTTTTTCCTTGACCGCACCGCAGAAGTCTTAAAGTCCTGGTGGAAGCTAATGGTCACAGGAGTGGAGTGGAGGAGCAAGGGGCGCTGTAATCAGCTTACGTAAATGGGCGTGGCAGTAAATGAAGTCGTAGGATTTGTGCCCGCAGCTGGAGCAGGAAAAGGAAGACGTCCAGGGGACTTTTCCTGCCTGGCGGAAGTGGCGGCGAGAAGGAAGCTCCTTCGCCGAGTCCAGCTCTGTTCTTCTTCGTTTTGCAGAGCCAATAAATATTTAAAATCAAATGGAATTTATTTATCAAAAGCTAATACCAATATCCTTGCTATATATAACCTGGAAAATAAGAAATAGTCCCCGCTCCCCCTTTTACTGTCTTATTGGAAAGGATTCCCCTCTGGATGTGGAATGCAGTTGCCAAAACTATTTGTTGCATACATTTGTTTCAAATTAAATTAAAATATTATTAAGCAGAGAGACAACAATAAAAGTCCTTCAATATTTTATAGTTCGGATTATAAATATATATATTTGTATTAGTATTTGAGTTTGCCTTTGAATCTTGGCTTACAAAGGCGGCGAAGAGACAATTGTGGGCTATTCTTTTCCCCGTCAAAGGACCTCCTTTGAGAAAGGTATTTCACAGCATCCAGCTTTTGGTCTGCGAATGAAAAGGGAATGGCATCCGAGAGTCAAGGAATTTGCAGGATAACTAGAACGGGGATGGTGCGGGGGAAGGGGGGCTGGAGGGGAAAATGTCAACTATTTTGCGAGTCGCCTTTGATGCGGCAAACGGCACATCAAAAAGATGCAGTGTCAACACACACATTCGCACACTCTCCACCTATTCCATTTACGCACACACACACATATCTATGCATATACATTAGGTGTGTGTAGTTAGGGGTGTGCGAGTGTGTCCTGGCCACATTATTAACTCGACAGAATGAACTCCGTGTCCAGGATTACGGGGCTAAATGGCAAAAATGAAGGCGGAAAACCATGCGACAGACTCACGAGCCCCGGCAAACCTTAGCATATTTGTTAAATACTTTAATTAATAATTTAGAGAGCCAGGGCAGGGGGGTAGGGGGAGGGTGAGGAAGCCCGCAAGGAACGGGGCTCCACGAAAGCCCTCGAACAAACAGAGCAAAGGGGGCTGAGGCTGAGGCTGAGGCTCAGCCAGAAGTTGAGCAAACAACTAACAAAAGATCAAGGATTATGCGTGCTCAGTCCAGGGACATGTGTGTGTGTCTGAGTGTGTGTATGGGAGGGGCTTTTCCGGTTGCGGCGTGAGCAGGAAGCGCTTCTAGGACTCCTCCTCCTCAGACTCCTCCTTGTCTGTAATAAAAAGAAAACAAAGAAGATTAGACTAAACGGAGCGGGGGGCGCCGAGGAAGAAGAAGCCAGCTTGATGAGTTTAATTATTTGAATGCTTCAGCTCACACACACACACACACACACACCCAGGGGGAGGGTGGGGTGGTAGTGGGAGGGGACTTTTGTGGGTTGGGAAAAAGCCAAGGGCGCAGAGCCAAACAAAAGGCAGATGCTTTTGTCACATGCACACGACCTCAACTTTTCCAAGGCCCAGATGCCAAGGAGAGTGTCCCCATCCCTCTCTCTCTCTCTATCTCCATTTCCACCTAGAAGCCAGCTTCAAACCCCTAACCTCTTCCCCTCCCCCCTCCTTGGAAAGTTGGCCTGAATCCCTTCGCTACCAAAGAATCCAAGGCTCCCCAGAATGCGGACTTCAAATCTGGTCAAAGAGTTGGCCGCCGCTCCTACTTGCTGGGGAAAAACTTGAAAGATTTCCCTCAAAAATAATTAACTGCACAATAAGTTAGTGCATTATTATTAAGCAAAACTGACTTAGTTATTGCCGTTCTCGGGTTCCACACGCCCAGGGAAATACTACGATTCCTTTTGGGACTTTAGGTCTTTGAAAGTGTATTTTGTCAAGGAAATATGCTTCACAAAGCTGATTTTTAGAAAGAAAATGGTTACGATGGGCGACAACTATCTAAGGATAGATAATAAAGGATAGAGATAAATAAAAATTAAGTATATTAAATAAAAATAGAGAGAAGGATATGATCAATCGGGAGATCATGGTCCTACGCTTTATAAATACGGGTAAAAGAATTTCAAAATAAAATAAAAAAGAATGCATTTCAAGCAAAATAAATTAAAGAAATTATAGTGTTCTCCAAGGAAAATCGCCACTATGAACTATAGTTCCTTTGGCTAAAAAAAATAACTTAAGCTGATTTTTAGGACAAATATGGATGAAAGAATTTTTATTCCTTGAGAAAGGAGCGGATCCGACGGAAGATCGTGGTCATACGCTTTAAAAGATTGGTAAAATTCAACATCAAAATAAAATAAAATAATTAAAAAAGACCGAAAATCGGGAGATCATGGTCCTACGCTTTATAAATATGGGTAAAGACAATATCAAAATAAAATATAATAAAAATAAAACAAATTAAAGAGCTAATGTGTGCTCTGAACGGCTTCACAAAACGAACTGAATAACGTAGCGACGTCAAGTCTTACGAAAACTTTGAAAACTAGAAGAAGAAACTGCAAGTCACTGAAGGAGATTTATTAGAGTTACTAGATGTGCCAGGTAAGGCCACACTATCTGAAAATATATGATAACTTTCTATCGATATTTTGACTTGCTAATTTCTTGAAGGAATCTAAATTTAAAAAATGGTGCTGTTTTTTACATCTGTCTAATGAGTTTAAAAATACAAAATAAAAATATCTAATTTCTGTGAGTTTTTGGCAATTTTAATGATGTAATCCCTTATCAAATTTTGAAATCTTTCCAAGATTTTTAATATTTTAATATTAATCAATAAAGAATTGAATGGAAAATTGGTAGATATGCTGCACTTGACATTTCCTTGCTTCTTGCCTTTCAAATAATCAAAAATAAATGCACATAATTCCCATTTTGATTATCTGAAATCGATATTTATCGATGCATACAGTGGGAATTATGTGCACCAGCGATCAAAGATTGTTTGCGATCGCAAAGCTGTTTGAAGAGCAGCCTCAATTAGGCTCTGACCAGGTCTGGTAATGGGAGGACTCGAGTTGCTGCTCCTTGTGCTGCTCCTGCTGCTGATGCTGCTCCTGTGCCTCCTTCTCCTGCTGTTCCCTCGGGAAAGTGCATTCAAAGTGATGCTCCGTTCTGTTTTCAATTTGGTTACATTCCCCATTTACACGGCCCGCCCGCTCTCTGCGTCCTTCGTCCTTCGTGTGCGTCGCTGGCCGAGGTGAGTTTTGCACTCCTTTCTCGCCCCGCCATCAGCGCTCCGCTGGCCGCCACTCCATTCAAATGAATCCCCATTTGGCTTCCACTTGACAATGGCAGCGTGCTCCCTCCAGCCGAGGGAGGCGACGAGGGTGTGCGGGTGTGCGGGTGTGCGGGTGAGTCAGTGAACTTAATTTGGTCACACACAATTGATTCTTTTTACAGGTGCAGCTCCCTCTTCCTCCCTCCGCCTTCCTCCGACCTCCTAGACAGACACACACACATAGACAGGTGGCCATTGTGTTGAAAGAAGCACTGAAAAAGAATCCTAGTGACTTCCTGACAGCCTTTATTTACTGCAAATAAAATATGTTTAAAGAATAATGGACAGGTGATTAGGAAAGTATAATAAACACAAATTGCTTTACTTGTTCAGATACATTCCAGATACCAGAAGTTACTCACCTTTTCTCGCAGTGCTGAGAAAAGGTAAATCAAGGGGAGGAGCAGGTCCTGGAGCAGCTGGAAACTGGAAACTGAAGCCGGTGACGACATGTTTGCTGCCTTGTGCAAAACTCGTTTTGTAATTTGTGGCTGAAACAATGCAATTAAGTTGACATTAAGTGAAGTTCGCCCTGCCTGGCTCTCCTGGCCAGGAGGAGCTCCTGTTGGAGGTCACCGCATCTCCGCTCCGCAGTCACCACATGTCATTCTATATGACACCCTTCTTGCTCCTGGCTCCCGGCTCCTGGCTGGCTCCTTCCTGCCAGGACCTTCCTCCCAGATGCCTGCAGTGGTAATGGGATCTAAAAGGGCACTTTGAGCGAGCTCCGAAGAGCGTTGCTGCGGCCATCGGGGTCACCACTCAGCTGGACACTAAGCCGGAGTCCTGCCAGTCCTCCGCTGACCCCAAGTTGTCAGGTTATTGATGGAGCAAAGCCTTGGCTTTTAACTAATTCCACAAAGGATCCATTATTGATATTTAGCGTTGACTGATATTTCACTTACCTGTGTAATCTTTACTATTTTAGATTTTAAGATATCTAGAATTATAGTTAAATGCTCATAAAATATTTGTTCATAACTTCAGCTACTTTTCCAGATGTTTTCTTGATGTTTTCCACAGGTTTTTCATATGGAATATTATGGCTTTCCCTCTTGAAAGGTTTGTTTTTATATTTTTCCTATAGAGATCTTTGCTTCTGTTCCCGATTAATTGGCCTGGCAAATGTTTTTCCATATTTATCCTGATTTTTCCTGCGGATTTTCCATCATTAACACCCCTCGCCAGATGCCCGCTGCAATCCAATTTCGTTTGCTGCCGTTTTTGGCGAAAGTTTCGAGTGATGCGATTATCCTGCGAGTGCTGCTGCTGCAACTGCTGCTGCATTCGAACTGCGGTCGTCCTGGGTCCTGAGTCCTGAGTCCTGGGTCCTGGGTCCACTTCCTGTCCCACGGTTAAGGGTTAAGGGGGGGAACCCACCAGGGGCTGGCATCAAATGCGATGAGCGGTGAACGCACTCGCAAAGAGCGGCAGTCAAGTGGAGAATTACTGAAATTAATTTTGAAACATGTTCGCAACTTTAATGAGATTTGTGTGTGTATATAGTGTGTGTGTGTGTGTGTATCAGTGTGTGTGTGTGTGTATCAGTGTGTGTGTGTGTGTGTTCTCGTGTATGCTGCGGCTTTAGTGGGTTAAGCGGCTTATGTTGTTGCTAAGTGGCAAAAGAGCAAACCACCGAATGGTAAAAAGCATAATTAGTTGCATGCAACATCATGGCCACTGACACACACACACACACACACACACTCGCACACACTTGCACACCCCACTTGCCTCTTTTCTGAGTCGCCAGCTGAAAGGGACTTTTCCCGGAAACCCATTAAAGCCAAAAGCCGAAAGCTGAAAACTGTTTTCTGCAACTTTTCCCACTCATTTGCTGCATTTTTCCTTTCGGCCTTCGAGCGGAAGTCCTGCTAGATTTTCCAAGGAGATTCTTAACTTTTCAGCATTTTCAAAGGACTTTTCTTTCTTGGAATTTTTAAATGTATTCTTTCAGCATTTAGATTTCGAATTAATAACTCAAAAAACTAGCTAAAAATATATTTTAAATATGAAATATAAAAAGTTCCCTTACTCAAATCCTTGTAAACTCTCTTAACATATCCTTTACAGATCCGAATATGTGTTTTCTGCTTTATATCCCTTCAGACAAGTGTCAATGTTTTATGGTTAAGTCATGCAATTAAGCGATTGCATAAATTATTCACGCTGTTACCGTGTCTTGTCATTAGACTAAATGGTTTTGTACATTTTTGCGTCGCCAATTAATTTGATTTGAAGGCGATTTAAGTGATTACCTGAAAGGGTTTATCTGTGTTCAAGTACCTCTGTATGTCCTGTGTGTGTCCTATTGATATTGTTTTCCCAATTCCCCCCTCCACTCCCCTCTCCATCCCCCCACAGAGGAATGACTCACTTCAGAGCTGTTTGTCACTGGACTGCCAAAGTATTTTCCGGGGAAAAGTTCTTCCTGAAGTAAAAAGCAAACTCAACCAAGAAAATTGAATTCGAGAAAAAGGGTGAAGAAAGGTCCTGCTGACGGGAGGGGGAGCAGAAGGGGAGGCAAGTGAATTAGTGGGCAAAACTAAAACTGAAACTAAAAACTCAGCAAGATTAATAGGAACACGTAAAATGTAATTATTTTCCTGTACTTGTGCTATTTGTGCACATGGCAGGGGGAAAGGGGGAAGGGGGAAGGACGCAGGACGCAGGAGGAGAAGGGATAACAGAGAAGGAAATGCTGGAAAATGGAGCGAATGGCGTTGGGGGGAAAATGGGAAAGCTTCACGCGCCCGGCATGACAACTTTGAGGAGGATTTTTAGCCCCAGCCAGGGACTTGCTGCACGGCGCTCCTGGCCGAGTTCTGGCTTGCTCCTGGCTTCGTCCTGACTTCGTCCTGGCTTCGTCCTGGCTCCTCCTGACCATGTGTGTGCGTGTGTGTGTGTATTGCCAGCTCTCTGCCCGCCTCTCTTTCGCTCCGCACAAGTTGTTTTGCCCCAAGTAGTTTTCTTGTGTAATTATAATTGCATAATTTATTTATAATATGATTTTCATGCTGTTTTCCCGGCCAGGAGCATAGGGAGAGGAGAGGTGAGTAATGCAGAGGGGAAAGGGTAGAAAGAGCAAAGGGAGGCGGAGCTCAGGCAGGATGATAGGAGTCCTCACAGCGCAGTTTAGTTTATGTATCACCAAATGCATTGGCGACTGCCGTTCGTTCCGGCTTCTGCAAACACACACACACAGAGAGGGGAATTGTTGCACTGAAAGAAAAGAAAAGCTAATTGTTTATTAGTATAAAATATATTTCAATAAAAATACTATAGATATTCCCAAAGGAAATACTTAATTTACAGCTTTACAACTACACAAGGATCTGTATACAACCGATACTATCGATAGCCTTAAGCCAGTTATCTGGCCATATAACACCCATATCTATCTGTCACTTTAATTTTATTCCCTGTTATTGGAAGAATCAAGGACGTTAAGCAAAATGTCGTTTAGGAATTCCTCCTCAACCGTTGATTTCTGGGACTTTGAGTACGCCAAACCCTACGCCCACGAGCCCAAGTTCCGCTTGGAGCGGGAAGCCCAGCTTTATCGCTGCCGACTTTTCTACCAAGCCCAAGCCGAGAAGGTGGACGATCAGGAGCTGCCACCCAAGCGAGTCAGGGAGGTACACCACGATGATGACGACGATGACGACGACGAGAGTTTGGATGATTCAATAACAGACGAAGAAGGACTCGATGTTGGCTACGAGGCAGACTGTGACAGCGACTGTGAGGCAGTCTGCGAAGCTGAAACCGAACACGACTCTGAATCCAACTCTGAATAAACATAAAATAAACACTTATTCAGCTCTCTCTGAGCTATACCATATATTTCTCCCTGTGTAGTATTGGGGAAACCCCAGGCCGCCCTCAGACAGGCCCAGAAAATGCCCAAAGGATCCAAACAAACCGAGCAGAGTCAACCGGCCAAACTGCACTTTGGGCTGTGAAGTGAAATGTTGCCAAACTTGCAAGGGGAACACGGGGACACGGGGACAGGGGGACACAGGGGGGCACAGGTGGCAGGTGGGGGGATGTACGTGCCAGTGCCTCAAGTTCATTATGTCTGGCCATATAAATTTCACTTGGCCACAGACCGAAATCGGAGTCAAATGGCTCCGGCGGCATTTTAGGTGTATTATATGCCACGTGCACTCACACCTCGCACACACAGCTAGTCGGGGCAGGGAGCAGGTGCAGGAGCAGAGCAGCAGGAGGAGCAGGGGAGACAGAGTTCAGGCTAAAATATGACAAGGCATTATTTTTTGGTTGCCTCAAATGAGGACTGCAGGCGGGAATAGTATCCAATTGCAGGGTTGCCAGCATTTTGGCAACCCGAATCAAGTCGAAATAAGTGTCGAAAATATGCAAAGTGTCGATGAGTTGGTGGCATTTACTCTTGTGTCTTTCTCAGGTGCTCTCGAATACCTGTGCTGATTTCTGGAAATGGCCTAAAATAAGCCTTACATTTTTGGGGCACAAATGAACTAAGGTTCTATCTGATATCTTTATAATTTTACTAAAACTATTGTTTCTTTTTAGGGAATTTAACATTTAATTTCCTTAAGACAGTGTTGGTTAAGTACTTCCTGTTATATATTTTTCTTAAATTTCCCTCTAAGCCAGTCTCAAGTTTGCTCTCCACACACACACTCACAGATTTTGCTCCCTTCTTCGCCAGCTCTACCTTTCTTCACCCTCGCCCTCTGCCAGGACGAACTCTATTATATATTAATCAAGTCTAAGAACTCCTTGGGGCGCCGCCCAACACTCACTCCTTGGCGCCGGGCGCTTGCCAACACTGGCCACGTATTAGCAACACAGATAATCATCAAAATACATCAACAAACTTATTTGGGGGGGCAGGCGAAGGAGGTGAGGTGCTGAGCGTGACAGTCCATGCAAATGCACTGTGGGGGGGAGAGGGGAGGGGGGGATGCTGACTGGGTGGTAGGGGGGGGTTGTAAGGGGTCCACAGGTAACAGGTAATCGTAATTGAAACAAAAGTTGTAGCCAAAGAAACTGTAGCATACGTTGCGGCGCCTTAAAAACCCATTTCCCACTGTTGACACGTGCCGCATCGTGCCGCGGCCTCCAACGCCAGCCCCCTGCCTGGCTTTCCACACCCCTGAAGAGCTGGAAAATCCCCCTCCCCCTCCCCCTCCCCCCTCCCCTCTGGTGGTGAGACGACAACGCCCCCGTATGAAAATCACGCGACCGCATGCGAAGTAAACAACGTGAAATGAAAGTCATGCGTCGCATTTTAAAACGCGCGCGCTCCGGTGTCCCAGGACGTGTTCCCCCTTTGCTGCTGCTGCTGCTGCCCTCCACCCACCACCCCCCTTGCCTATCCTCACCAGGCTCACCTTTGGAACACTAAGGGTGTAACCCATGGACAGTCAGTCCGCATCCTCGTGCCCATCAGACTCTCTCTCCCAGCCTGCTTTTTCCCAGAGATGCGCATAATTTAAAAGACAAATTTGCGTCGCCAGAGACTCTGATGAAGATGGGCCAAAGGGAGGGGGGTGTGATGTGGTGTGGGGTGGGGGGTTGGGTATTGGGTGGAGTATGGGGTAGAGACCAAGGGGTGGCGCAAGAGGTAGGAGGTGTGAGGCAGGGTTCGAGGTTAAGCGTAGGGCGTGAAGGTGCCTACGAGGTGCCCTTGCAGATTGATAAAAAATCACTCGATAAACATATAAAATCTCCATTAATTTAAGGGATTTTTTCTAATTAAAAACTATGAAATTATATTAATTTAATAGTAATTTTTATGCGTTTTATATCAAATCATAAAACATTATGTAATCATAAACCAAAACCCATTCTCTCCGTGTTCCCAAGATGCATTTTGCAAAATGCACCTCATTATTGTTATTGTGCTGCTCGGTGCTCAGTGCTCGGTGCTGCGGTAACCTCAGGAAGCCTGAAAGGACCTCCTGTAAGGACGCCGCCCTCCTTAACACCCCCACCACCCCCCTTCCCAAGGAGCATTAGCATTCGCAGTCGCAGTCGCAGTCGCTGTCGCATTCGTCACGTCGCATGTTTGGCTTCAGTCGTGCAGCGAGACGGAAATGGCAACAAAGTACAAAGCAATTTAATAAATGCCGGAATCATGTGAAGGTGTTAAACAAAACATTCAGGCCCAAAACCGAGGCTCGAGGCCAGAAAGGCCTTGAAGGCGGCAGGAAGGAACAAAGGGGGCGCCAAAGGAGCAACAAGATGAATTCGCTGCGAAAAGGCGCTCTAATTGAAATATTCGTTGCGTTACAAGCGGCAACAGGTTGCGGCACAAGTTAATTTTTTGCTTCTAAAAACTGAGTTCAAGGGAGATCCTTGCCTTTTGGGAGATCAACGTCCTTGCGATAGCGATTTGTGGCCCGCGACAGGTCAGAACTTTCATTGCCTTTTCAAGCTTTAAAATCCTTTTGAAGCACTTCTTCTCTTTTTCATAGCTTCCCTCTCATTGCTTTCCTCCTCCTTGTTCACTCCTTTTTTGATCCTGCATATTTATTGCACACACATATTTATGTAAATGGCTGTTTCCCTGTGCACATTCCCAAAATATGGCCCAGAGTCCTGGAAAAATCCTTTAGGGTGACCCAAAATTAAGCTCAAAGAATATTTTGATCCATCATTTAAAGTTTCTTATAAATAAATATATAAAAACAAGCAAAAGATTAAACAAAATGTATTAGAACTTTTGATCTTTATCAAACTTTCTAATAAAATATTCTCCAATGATTTTTTACAGTCAGAAATCAACTTTCTTAAATACAAAATTTATCAAAAATAAAGAGAGAAAGCTTGAATTTTTTTTCTAAACAATAAATACATAAAAAAACCTCACAAATTAATGAAAAATAAATTGAAATAAATATTTCTCAAAGATTTCTCAAAGATAACCTGGCATTTTACCACCATTTCCTTGGCTTTTCCTCCAATTATTTGCAAATTGGTCACTTGAAAACCTTTCCAGCTCATTAGCAGACAAGGAATTTAATTGATTTTGACACAAATTGCGGGCAGGACTCTCTCACTCTCTCTTCCTTTTTTTTTTAGCTTTTTGGCACCAGTCTAATTTACTCGTTCATTCGCTTTAATAACTGTCAATGCGATGACGTCCAGTCTTCTCTCTCTCTGTCTTTCTGTCTCTTTCCCTAGCCGCTGTCTCCTTCTCTTTCTCTTTCCCTTGCCCTGTCTCTGTCTCTTTTTCTCTGTCTCGCTCTGCGGCGACGGCGTCAGCTGTTAATAATGAACGAGGCGTGTCGGTATTAAATGCGACTCTGACCTCAACAGCAGCAAAAGGCAACAAAAAGCAACAAAAAGCGGGAAAAATCAGGATAAAAGTAGGAAAAAATCAGGAAAAAAGCATGAAAAAAGCAGGGGAAAAGCAGAGCGGTTACCTTTGGTTGTTGTCTTTATTGGCAATCGGCGTTGTTGTAGCTGCAGCTGGAGTTGCACTGAGAGAAAGAGCACGTTAAAATATTCTTGAACTTTGAAAGATACTCAAGAAACTAGGCAAACTTTAAAAAATATATCCTTCAGAATTAATCGAATTAAAATTATATTTTCTGATAATCTAACTTAATTTTTTGCAGTGCAGCTGAGTCCTGGCATTGGCAGTTGCCATTCGAATTCGGACTCGGATTCCATATCCCGGATCCGGCTGAGCAGGCCGTGGCAATGGCGGCTGATCTTGTTCCGTTTACCTTTTCGAGTGTCCTTTGTTGCCACCTCCGTCATTCTCTCATTTCCTCATTCTCTCTTTCTCACCTCCCCTCCCTCTTTAAGGGGTGGTGACCTGACATCAATTTGTAATTTCAATTAAAAATTTAAACGGCGAATGAGCATTCGCTCGCCTGAACCGGACTGCCGACCGTTTAACGTTAAAAGGGATATATAAGGACTTCTTGGTCAGTCAGGATACAGAAAAATATGCCACTGTATAAATGTATATATATAGGAAAAGAGAGAGCCATAATTTGATATAGCGTATGCTCAAAATGGCTGCCCCCGGGCACTTAATTTGATTTCTTTTCCAAAATGGCTTTCCTTTCTGTGGAAAAGAGAGAGAGGGAAATCCTTCCTTAAAGACACACACACACACATTTAAGCCAACTGGGAGTGCAAATTGGGTTACCACACACACACATAGACACACTATCTAGCTGCTTTTATTGGCCATAAGTTTATATTCGAAGCGAGTGTTACATTTCGAACAGAGGAGCACACACAGGAGCCACACAGCCTGTAAATAAAGGTGCTCCTTGCAGCCTTTCTGGCTTCATAAAATGCTGTTTCTAATTGAACAACTGCTATCTGCAGTTTATTTTTATGTTCTCTGCTCCAGTAACTAACCAAATAACTGAGTAAATAACAAATTCTTTGTACTTTAATATATATTTTTCATTTATTTTCGGAGTTCTTTCTAAGCGAGCTCCTAAAAGTAGGCAATGGAAATTGCACAGACGGTTGCCCTGCAGTTTGGCTCCGCTTGCCCCTTGTGGCAAATGCCTCTTCCGGTGCGCCGCCATTAGAGACACACGCACACACACACACACACATGAAAGTGTCAACTTCCGCACCCACACACACACACTCGCACAGAGTGTATATATATATAGAAGGTAATGTCTCGTCTTGACTAAAAGCATGTCAAATTTTTGCACATCGATGCTAAGGGAGAGAGAGATGGGAAATGCTAGCGAATGCCTGCGAGAATGCATGATTGAATGATTGAGAAATTAATACACACACAGGCACACACACACTAGCACACTCGCACACTCGCGCACACACACTCACACTGACAGAGGAGAAACCATCAATGGCGGCAGCTTCGTGAAATTATTCCATTTCACTTTACAACTGAATGCAAATTACATGCTGTAATTTCCTGCAAGAAAGCAAGAAATGAAGCGAAATGAATGTGGCACACACACACACACACACACTAACGCACGCTCAGACATTCGCGCACACACACGCAGACACACACAGACACACACACACACACACAACAAATGTATTTTGCGCCGAGCGGAAATAAAAATAAATTCGAAAAGTTAATATTAAATGTGTGCTACATTGGAAACATATTGTGTGTGTGCCTCGATATATATATATATGTGTGTGTGTGTGTGTGTGTGGTGTGCCTTCTCTTACCTCTCTCCCCCCTCCCCCCTTGCACTCTACACCCCCCTCACCTCTCCTCTCTGTCCGTGGCCCCCTTTTCTGGGCTTCGCTCCGCTGACGCTGATTTTCCACATGCCTAGCAGACAGCGGCGGCCCCTCCTGCCACGCCCCTGCAGCCATTACTGGATCGCCTCCTGCCCCCTTTGCACGCGCACACACAGAGGCGCCGGCGGGCAGTCAGTCAGTCGGTGAAACCTCCCCCCCGATCGCCCCTCCCCGCCATAAACAATTGCGCATTTTCAGCGCCGTTTGCTTACAGTTTCCTTTTATTTGGCTTCACTGTACTGTACTCCCTCCCTGCGCCGTGTTATTGCTTTATTTGTTTTTCGATTTTATATTGTGCGTGCGTGTGTGTGTGTGTGTGTGCTTTTTTCGCAATATTTCCTTTGTTTTTGGTTACTGCCTTTTTCTTTGCGTGTATTTTTGGTGCTTGGCGCATTTTTACATTTTTATAGAGAGCCATTTCCATTGGACTTTTATTCTTTTTAATTTGCCCGTCATTTCGTATATATATATATATATATATATTATTTTTTTTGTAATATTATTTTTTGCACTTGCAGTTAATTTTTTTATTGTTATTATTTTCGCTCTCATTGTTGCGGGTTTTCTTTCCTTTGCCCCTCGGTTTTCCCTTGGTTTTTTTCCTGCAGCTGGTCATTGCTGATTTTCCCTTTCTCTCTCTTCATTTTTTATATTTTTTTTTGCTTTTTGGCCAACGCGTAAAATATGCTTAAATATTTTAAATTTAATCACACGCTCCGCTGGCTTCGGCAAATACGTCAATGCATATGCAAACAAATGATGTGGAGAGCCGGTTTTTGGCCCAAGGGGATGAAGGGGGATGAAGGTGGAGAGGCACACACACACACACACATAGAGGCTTCAAAGTTTTGCACACACACACACACTTACACACCAGGTGAGCCACTCGAAGGGATGCGTCTGTTTGCGTCTGGACCAGCCAAGGGTTAAGAGGCAGAGGCAGAGGCAGCGGATGAAAGGGGGTGAATAATGAGGGGAGAGGGGAGGAGACCAGCGGGGGGGGGGTAAAGTAGGAAATCAATGCCGTTAAACATTACCGGCAATTAAGGATGCATTCAATTGCCACCGCATAATCGTGGCCACAATTTCGACAACTGCAGCGTCGATGGAATTCCCTACGAAATGAAATTCTAGTAATCTGAATATGAGTTGAATATAAATAAAAATATTTTAAGATATTTACCTATACATATGTTAAAAATTTAAAAAACATAAATTATATAAATACTCAAGGATTTTGTTAAGAAACCACCAAGTTCTGGCTTGTCTTCCAATTAAAATTTAAATAAATACAAGAGCCTCGTTTATAAATGCTTAAAAAAACAGATAAATAAATGTTATAAATATGATATAATCTCAAGGCATTTTTAGCAATTTCCCAATTAATTATTAAAGAAATATTTTTTATACCAAATACTCTTAGAAATTCATACAATTCCCCAAAATTGAAGATGCAAATGATCTTTATATGTGAAATATTTTAGACAACATGAAAATACCCAAGGGTTTTGTTAAGAAACTACCTAGTTCTGCCTTATCTTCTAATTCAAATTTAAATGAATACAATAGCCTCGTTTTTAAATTATTTTTAAACAAATTTTAATCAAATAGTAGTAAATATTGTATATTAATCTCAAGACTCTTGTGCCATTTCCCGATTAATTCTTAAAGTAATACACTTTATCCGAAATACTCTTCGAAATTCATACATTTCCCCCAAATTTTGCAGCAAATGATCTTGCTGCTTCATTCAGAGAGTCCTGCCACAAATTCCATGTTTACACTTCATACTAAATTAATATTGAATAGCTTATTTGGCATATATTTTGGTGCCTGCAAATCACTGGAATTGCTATTTAGAGCAAATCACCTGCGAAGCAAGGATTTCAGGTACCTGTAAGCCATTAAGGATCCAAGCCGGATGCAAATTTGCACACTTTCCTTCCGTTGCCAGAGCCTCGCATTTGAATTTGAATTTGAATTAATTTCATTCGATTTGATTTCACTTGGAGCATGAATTAGTGAGAAATGATTAACAATGCCTCTCGGGTGAAGGACTTTACATATATATATCTCAGGCAGCTGGCCAGGATTTCTGGGAAGGCACACTCTATGTATCCATTACGGCGTTTCATGCATTTTTAAGCTGTGATTGTTATTATTATTATTATTATTATTGCTATTATTACCTGCTTGCTTTCGATTTGCTTTCGATTCCCCAAGTGCAGCGGCAATTAATGCAAATTAAAATCAGAGCCCGAAACCGAATTCCATTTCCGCCTTAGAAGGACTCCTGATTGCCTGAGTGTGTCAGCGAGGACTCGACGGAGCAGCTGGCCAATTGAGGGGAGCGAGTCCTGAAAGCTGAGTGCCGAGTGTCCGGTTTATGTGGCATTATGCACGCATTTAGTTTTGGGCTGGCATTCGGCCATATTGCTCATACGCCGTGTGGCCTGCCATCAGGTAACCCCAATTTGCATCTCTGCCCCTGCCCCTGCCTCTCTCTCTCTCTCTGAGTGCAATTTGCATTTCGCATTTTGCTGCCAACTTGTAATTAAGTTTCGAGTGCAATGCCAGTTTATCGGCTAACCGAGTCCGATGCATCTTGTAATTGTTCAAAAACATTTGCCAGAATCCCCATCCTGGCAGCTCCGGTTTCCCGGATTCCGGCTCAAAATTCCTTTGACTCTGCCCGGGCTGTGCTCTGTGCTGACACTTGAATATTGTATTTCGATTCAATATTGGCGTCTTCCGACTCACTAGGCTGTGGGAGGTCGGAGGTGGGAGATAGGAGATAGGAGGCAGGGGGAGTGTCCTGCCTTAGCCGGGTTGCGAACCCGGAAAAAGAGAATTTATAGCGAGATTTATGGCAGAGAGAGAAAAAGGATAATTCGTGGCTAAGGCTAAGAGAAAAGGCTGGTAAGAGAGGGCGAGAGTGTGTTGCCTTGGTCAAGGATGGTCCCCAGGGGACGGGCAGGGGGAGTCCCCTGCTGCCGCCAAAAACAAAAGTTCAATCGATTGCAATTAAAGGAGCTACGCTTTATCCTTAAAACAAAAATATTTATATTTATTTTATTAAAACAAGAATTTAGCTAAAAAGTACAAAGTCTTTTTGTTGAAATAAAAGCAAGAAAAAGGTGGAAATGTGCTCACATCTCCTTTTATGAATTGATGCTGCAACAATTTCTGAGCTATTTCTGATTAAGAAAAGCCAAAAAATCATATAAATATGAAAAGAACTGAGAGAAATGAGACAACAGGACACAACAGCAACAGAAAAGGCAGCTAAGGAAAACAACAAAAAGCTAGGGAAAACCAAGGGAAAACCGAGGCAACAAAAAACTAATTTTGTCAGCGACGTTGGCGTGGCGACTGACAAGTGACTTGGACTTGGACTTGGTCTCAGTCTTGGTCTGGGAGGAGGGACTAAGACTGGGACTGGGAAGCCCCCTTCGCTTGGCATAAATAAAAATTTGTTTGGCAATATGCGCGCCGCGTATTTTGTTGCAAAAGTCTTGCATTAATCTAAATATTTGCATGCTTACGTTGCCGCCCCAAAGGAGAGCATAAATTGGGCCGAAACGGGGGAAAGTGAGGGATTTAACTTTGGCTCTGCCTTCTGTCTGCTGCCTGCTGCCTGCACTTGGCTTTGCCTATTTATTTATTTTCATCGTCGCCAAATTGTCAGCGACTTTTCGGGGGACTGAACCGAACTGCTGCGCTGCGAGCCCAAGCGATCGCATTTAAAATGCATTTCGCATGCAATGATGATGACGACGACGCTGGCTTGGCGGCCATTTTCCCCTCCGCCATTCCCATTTCCATTTTCCGCTGCCATTTTCACTGCCATTTCCATTGCAAATGCAGCGCCAGCGCCAGCGCCAGCGGGTGCGCGGCAACAGTAACGCCAAGTAAAAGCCAGTTACAGTGACTGACTTTTGGATATCTCTTAAACAGACCTAAGATTATATTCAGCTAAAGACTGGGAAATATATATTTTAGAATGTCAAAATAATAGGATAGTAAACAAGACAAGATCAGGACACTTAGTAACCTGTTTAAGGATAATTCTAAGCTTAATGTTCAAACAAAAATGATGTCTACCTGAACTTTTAGTTTTCAAGATCAACTGGAAACGGAAAATACTTTTTAGGTTTACGTTAAGTTTTTATTTTTTATAAGTATAAATAATTATTGATAATAATAATCTCTGGAATACTTATATTCTTTTTCTTCTTTTTCAAGGCATCTGAAGGCCAGAAAGGCGAAGTTATAGCCAAAAGCTATATACAGATCGATTGCCTATTAAAACCTGAGGTTATTGATAATAAAGTATTGAAAATGAAAGTTAACAAAATTGTTCAAAATTCTATAAGGGGTTACATCATTAATATGGTCGAAAATTGACCAAAAATTGTATTTCAAACTAAATATACAGATTTGTTAAGCTAATTGAATTAATTTAATAAATTAAAAATAATAATATAATCTAAAATAATTTTAATAAATTAGTTAGTTAATTAGCTTTTACCAAATTAAAACTAATGATTTTTTGTCTAAGTTTTGGCTATTTTAATCCATAATTTTTGGTCAATATTATCATAGATTGATCCTGTCTTTTCCTTTTTGCAATTACAAAAATAAAGCATAAGGAAAATAAGTTATTATTAAAAAGGTGCCTAACTTGATTATATTTTTAGTGTTTTTTTCAAAAATATAAACTCAAGAGAAATGTGTCTTTTTTGTAATTTATATATAAATATTTATATATATATATATACATATATGCATATATATCTTCACCCAGGTATACCCTTTTGTACCTTACTTACAGGATATAGAAAACCAGCATCAAAGCAAGGAGACAAAGGCAAAATAATAATGATAATCGTGGGGAATCGGGGATCGGGAGTTGCGTCCTGCGAAAGGATGCAGAATAGCTGCGTCTCCTATTTATTATATATATATATACTTTTATATATATTTATATATTTATTTATTTGTATGCCTTCGCGGCGGCTGCATTTGAAGCAATCAAAAACGTTTAAGCGAATTTTGGGGGATTTCATTTCCTTGCCGGCTGCGGCTTGCGGTGCGGGGAGGACGATGACCCTGAGTCCAGGCAGTTTCCTTTTTAGTTTTCCGCCATTTTGTTTTTCCGCAGAAAATGTTTTTTTTTTTAATTTTGTGTTATTTTGATTTTTTTTTGTTGTTTTTTGTTTTTGGAAAAACCGGCGGCCAACGTCAACGTCTATATGTATGTCAAATTAATTGATGACCAATTTGCGTTTTCAATTAAAAGCAACGGTGCACTTTTTGCCCAGATACAATTTCATGTCCAAGCCCCCGCCTCCGCCCCTGTCCAGCCCCGGTTCAGGCCCCTCTTCAGGCCCCTCTGCCGCCCATGTTCAGGCCCCTCTTTTGCCCCTGTTTCACCGCCTCCGTCCCTGTTTTTTTTTTAAGGCCGCTGCAATGTTTGTTGCATGTGTTGCTGCCGCAGATGTTGCTGCTGGGATGTTGCCGCCGTCAACACACACACAAACAGATACACACTCACACACTCACGATGACACGGAAATTGCCCCGCTTTTTTTCACTTTGAGTTTTGCCGGTTTTTCGGTTTTTATTTTTGTATTTTTGTCTCTTCAGCTCGTGCAACTCTTTTCCCCGCATTTATTTTTGTTTATTTCGGGCAGCTTATGAAGCACAGCCATGGCCAAAAAAGCTAGCCCCGGGGCCAAATCACAGCCGATATCCTGATATCCCCAATCGAACTCTATATATATATATATTTATCATTATTTTGTGGTGCTTTGTGTGTGCATAAAAATTATATATAAAGAGAAAAAAAGGGGAGAAATGTTTATTTGTTTGTTTGCTAAATACACATTTGTGTGTATTTTCTGCAGCTGACTTTTCCGAGTCGCTGGCAGGACCTTTCTCTGAATAAATTGCTCAAAGCTAATTCGATAACTATTAATACGCAATTGCTTATTGTTTTTTTTTTGTGAAATTTATAATTGGAAAAGCATTTTTTATAAAGATAACACACACAGCATGGCAGAAATATTATTTTTGCGGGATAATCAAAGGGGAGTAGCTGCTAGAAACTTGGCTGCCACTGTGGGAGATATATATGTTCTGTACAGATATATATATATGTACATATATCGGGTATATATGGACGTGATGGGCCGGACGGTAGATGGCGCTCAATTACAAAGTAAGACAGCGTTTCTTTAATTAAGTTGGACAATTTGTAGCCAGTCGTTGCGAGCTGAATGGAATGGAATGGAATAATAGAGTTTTTGGTCCATTTGCCAGTCAGCCGATGACTGTGGATATATATGTATATATAGACAGACATGTGTGGAAAGGATATAGACTGGCTCACGAGGGACATGACATATCCTGGCTTAGAACTGCCTCGATTTTCTATGACTTATTGATTTTCTTGGGACTTATTTATTATTTATTTATTATTATTAATTATCTAGCTTTGTTTTTCTTGCAGAATTTCCCTTAATTACTGCCTTAATTTTGCTTTTAAAAATATAATCTAATAAAATTGACAGCGGGACCTTTCTTCACGGGACAAACCTCATCAGCGTCATCGAGACGGGGGTTTTCGAAAAGGATTTCCATGCAGGACACCTGCCCGAAGTGAAGTGCTGAAACGTGGACTCGAGTGCCGGAGTGCCCGGGGTCCTTGAGAGACTGAGAGACCGGAGGGGGCGCCAAATGAAGTGACAGGCAACTTAACGCATTTAAATTAATTAAAAATGTGCTTAAGATGTTTTCGACTCGCCTTGGCGGCGACAAAAGGCGCAGCTCTCTGGCTTTTCCCGCTGCTCCTGACAGCGCTCGCGCGCCTCCCCTTTGTTTTCCCCTGCAGCTGGCAGCTGTAATTAGACAATTCACTCGCCATCCCTTCCCCCATTTTCCCCGCTTTTTCCGCCTTTCCTGGACCAACAGACTCGGACTTCGGTGGGCGCTCTTTTTTGGGGTTACACTCGCCTTTTCGAATATTTTTTTGTTGACGGCACAGATTCGGGATGCGCCGCATTGGCGGTAAAGTTTGCGCCACCGAACTTTGTCGTCTCCGTCTCCGGTGACTCTGACTCTGACGCTTTTCCCCAGTCCACTTTTCCGCGCTTTTCCATCAGTGCTGAGGAGGTTTTCTATTTGGATTTCTATCTCAATCTCTAAGATAATTACTGGGCTATCTTATGTTACTTTGTGAATTGTGTAAATAAACTATACTAAAATTAGAGATAAAGCAACACTGAGAAACTGTCTAAATATCGACAAGAAATATTGTTATCGATCGAGGAAGTGCGATCACTAATTAGAGAACTAACTTGAAAGACAAACTGAAGAACACAACCTTGTCTGAGGAAGAACTTAAGAACCTTTAGAACCAATAAGAAATAGATGGTAAGTGAAAAATAGATAAAATACTAGTTTTACTACTTAAAATTGGCAACTAGTTGGTAATTCTCCCAGCGAAAAATGCTTCACAAAATCTTGAATTTACAAAACAAACTATCCTCAAGGAAAACATATTTTTTAACACATTTAATTTTAAATAAAAATTCACCTAAAAGTATGTTTTATTCAACTCCTTAGCTACGTAAATTTCCAAGTTCGAAGGGCTAGCTGCCGGCTGCGATTTTCCTGGGACAGCGCTGGCTTTTCCACCCATTCCGCCCCCTTGGCCTGCCTTGGTCTGCATTGTCACTTGAGTGACTGCAAAAGTGTTTTAGCCTTGCTTGCGCATCGACTTTTAAGTAGTTGGCCCATTCCCGCAGAAACCCGAGCACTTTCCCCAGACCTCTGTGCTCTGTGTCCTGTGTCCTGTGTTCTGTGTCCTGCGTCCCCTGTCTGCTGCCCATTTCCCTGGCTTTTGGCTCCAGCTCTCCCGGCTCTCCCATTTTCCCAATTTCCCCGGCTAAATGCAAGTGCAAAAGTGGGAGGTACTCACTCGTAGGCGTTAATGAAAATGCTTGTAATTAGTTTTGTTTGTTGGCAGCGAGCTGCAGCGGAAGTGCTCCGCAGCAAATAAAGCCGACGCTGCTGCGCCCTCTTCACATGCATTGAACTAATTGATTCGCCAGTGCCCCCTGTCCGTGCCCCAGTCCGTGCCCCAGCTCCTGTCCAACTCCATGTCCGCGTCCGCGTCCGTGCAGAGGGGTCCTAGCACTTCCGGTTTGCCTGTTGATGGGTTAACGGGGTTCGCCGCCCTGCCCCGGCATCTGCTCGCGGTCCTTTGGCCCGTTTTAATGACACTTTCTAAGTAAATTGAGTTCGTGTTTGCTGCCTCAGCCTCAGCTGTTCAAAAGCTTTCTTTTTTTTCCAATCTGCTCGTGTAGAGGGGCCTCGGGGCGTATGTAGTGCGCTTCTCGGTTTAGATAAAGATACTGCAAAGCTCATGTTTTGAACTAGGAACTATATACATAGTTTTTTTAAACAATAAATAATATTTCAAAAAGTTAAGTGTCGTGCATATGGCCCTTGGATTTAGGGTACCTTTTATATGTATTTAACAGAGAATCAGATATTTATTTAAATATATAAAGAAACAAAGTTGCAATGGTTTCTCTTCCGTGTTTCTTGGTGCAGAAAGACCTTAAGGCTTAACACACGTAATTAGTAGCTAATTTCAGTGCAGATGTGCTTTAGGTTTTCTTACAAATCAGAAGTTTTTACGTAGAAATATCTCTGATTAACTACATTCACCAAGATATACGTATTTTATAATAATAAAGGCATAAGCAGAAGGGTTTTCCTTGTCTGTTGGTGTAGAGCAGCCTTCGATTTCAGGTAAATACACTTATTTTTGATGTTTTCATTAAGACAAATCTTTCAAGAATTTGCATTGAATATATATTTCAAAATATACAAATAATAATCCACAGGTTCTACCTTGTCTGTTGGTGCAAAGGGGTCCTAGGACGAGGTTTCTATGTGTTTTCCACAATTCTAGATTTATTGAGAGGAAGGCAAACCCTTAAAAGGCCATAACTCACCCACAAAAAAGCACGTGAAGAAGGTGCCATTTCACTTTCGGCACCTTAATTGCCCCAAATTTAATTTCCGCTTTAAGTTTGTCACTCACACACACACACAGCACACACACAGCACACACTCGCCATTAATATGCAGCAGCGGCAGCAGCAGCACAAAAACAAAAGGATGTTCTCTGTGATGTAAGGACGCAGGACGGGGGATGGATGTGGCTGAGGATGCGGATGGGGGAAGGAACGGGAACGGGAACGGGAGCTGGTCGGTTGGTCGGAACAGGAACAATTCATCATCCATATGACAAGCAGTCGAAAGCAATCGTTTTGTCATCTTCTCGTGTGTTGCTAAATTGAATATGCCCCCAAACCCGATCCCTCCCCGTATCCTGTAACGCCTCCTGCCTCCTGCCGGCGCCCATCGCTATCTGAGCCGAGCAGGACAGGGCAGAGCAGATCCACAGATCCCAAATCCAGGATGGGTTCCCGGGTTCCCGGGTTCCTGGTTCCTGGGCCCAAAATGAATGAATGAATGAATGAATGAATGAGCACACATGTGGGTGTGGATGCCGTGGTTATGTCATGTCGCCTCTCCACGAAACCCAGGCACTGAGAGAACTGAATTAAATACACAGAGACAGCTAAGGATGCTTGATTGTCTGCCAATATTTATAGGGAATATTCTTCTAAAATATTCAAGCGAAGTATTAAAAATATTTAAAAATATTTACTAAAAATTTAAAGTCTGGCTAAGCTAGTTTTCTGACCGTGTACATCCCCATATGCATATCAGTCGACGCATTCCAAAATAACATAGAACGATGGATGCGAGTAGGTGGGTAAGGACGAAGGATAAGGGGCAGACACACGCATTGCCGCACGTTCGCTCCGGCGGACAGGAAGGAAGGAAGGAAGCTCTGCAGACTGATAGATGCCAAGGATGCACACACACTCCACTCGAACTCGAACTCAAACTCCAGCTAGCACTCGCACTCGCACACTCGCACACTCTCCAGAATCCCGAATCCCGAGTCCTGCATCCTGCGAGACACGCATACAAAGTGAGCCGCCGCCGCCGAACTGACTTTAAACGAGGCCTACAAGCAGCAGCTGCCCCTCGTGCCACCCACTTTGACAATAGATCATCAAATTCATTACGTTACATTTCGTACATATGTCTGGCTTGCGGTGGCCTCATTTGTGCACCTTTCGGTTATCCTTATGAAGGGGGAGAGAGAGAGGCTGCTCTTGCCGCCTGTGCGTGACCCCTAAGCAATAAGCCAGAGTTCGAGGGGAGGCAGCACTATCTACAGTCTTTTTTTGGATATTTAAAATATTATAACAAAAAATAAATAAGGCTGAAAAAGTAATTTTTCGTATTTTCTCCCAAAGTATAATTATTTTCGCTCACTAAAACACCTATTCAATAAACTATACCCAATTTTCCCCAGTACATTCCAGCTGTTTTGGTCACAGAGCCTCTTCACGGTCCCATAAAAAGAAGAAAACAGGAAGCCCCCTTTGGGAGCTGTAATTTTGGCATGTAGACGTGAAGGGCATGCAACAGCTCGCGGACAGGCCAGACGGCGGAGTGGCACCCACTGAAAGCACCCCCAAAGCCGCACTTGACCGTGGCCAGGACGAGGCAGGAGCAGAAGAGCAGGAGCAAGGAGTCCAAGGCGGACCGTTGCACACACGGCGTATACGCAATGAGCAGCAGCGAGTCTCTGATCCAAGATTGGTAGGAAAAGGAATGCAAACAGGAGCCGGCGAATATATGTATGAATGCATATGAATGGGTACGAGTGGCCCACGTATGTCCGAAATGAATGCACTGAGTACACTCACTCAGTCCAGACTCATATGGTAATTGAGTGTGCTGCCCTGATTTGATTTGATTTGATTTGATTCGTTCGAGGAGAGTCGCCTCTCACTTCGCCGGAGAACTGATTGCTTTCACTTGATTAGAAGTATTCAAGCACCAAATCCGAATCCGAATCCGAATCCGAGTCCCCGTTCACCTTCGTGCGTGTGTGGAAGGACTCCTTCTCCTTGGGGGGAAGGTGGGAAAATTGCCCCATAATTTTACCACTTATATGAACTTCCTCCCTTGAAGCGCCCTCGAGGAGCATTTTTTTTGCTCTCCAATTGATTTTAGTTTTCCCGAGCGAAGCAAGCAACTGGAAAATACTTTTTGTGGAAATAATTACAGAGTTTTACAGAGGAGTTTTAGAAGGAAAAGTAAATTTAAATGCAAGCGTACTTTTCCGTATAATTAAGTTAATTGAATTTGTAAATAAATAATGAGTACAAGTAAAGCCAAAGAAAAGTCAAATTCAACATTTTGAAATTATTAAAAAATATTCGATTGTGAGTAAAGATTTAAAAAATTAATAAAAATATATAAATATTCAAGTTTTAGGTATTTTTTTTTTAGATTTGTAAAGATTATTATCAGCAAGTATTAAGAGACACAAATATGCTTTAATAAACTGAACAAAACTCGAAAATCTTGTCATCTGGCTGAGTCCTATTATATGATTATATTCCACCCTCTGCTTGAAGTGCCAGGATATTGTGGGTATCCAGGGTATTCAGGCTTCCCCCTTCGCTCCATATCCTTTATTTGGCAGGACTCCACCTCCCGCTCCGCATTTCCTTTATTATTTTTTTGCTGGGCGTGACAGTGCTAAGTGAGTTGACCTCGTGGCACCCCCGAAAAAAAAGTCGCAAATTATGAAAATTGAAGGCACCCCCTCGGTCGACTTGAGCCAAGGACACAGAACACAGGACGCAGGACGCAGGACTCGAACTCGAGCCCCATAATAGAGCAAATTATGCGCGAAAAATGATGGCCAGACGGGTGTATCGATGGGGTTCTTTTTTTTTGCAGAACAAGGGTGGTCCTGGCCGTGGCCAGACGTCCTTTAGCCACTCCTTGCCTCCTTTCAGGTGGCGCTGCTGGTCGGAGAAAATAATAATAAAAAAGGGAGAAATGTGCGAGAGAAGGAGAGGAAAGAGAAAAAGTTTCAGCAATACGAAATTGCGGCAAACAAGGATAAATTATGCCGACGCACTCGAGTGCTTATTGTCCTGCCGCCTTTGGTCTCCTGCCCTGCCGATACCAGGCGATGCCCGGCGATACCCAACGATAGCAGGAGAATCGAAGCCGCTTTGTTTGCCATATTCAAAGTCATAAATCATAAAAAGGAGCGAACGGCAGGCAGCTCGAGGATATTTTATCATAATCACATCAGGAAGCGGAAAGCGACTCCTGCCTCTCCTCTCCTCTCCTCTCGATAGAAAAATGACATTATCCATATTTTTGGCATTAAGTGTGCTGCCTGGCGGCGGGTCTTTTAATTTCTCGGATTTCTGGATTCGAACTAAGATTGGCTGCAGTTGACAAGTGACTTTGTTATGGCCGCAGGACGGGGTGCATAATTTAGCGTTCTGTTTGTCTGCCTGCCAAATTGCATATGAAAGTCAATAAATAATTTCCACGACCGCCGCCACCCCCTCCCGGAAGAGCACACGACTTGATCCTGCCGCTCATTAGGCATTCAAGGAGGCGTCCTAATAAATGAAGAGACTCTGCCGAGCATGAGTTAAGTGAATTTTGATAGGATACATTTTTTTTAGGGAATAATGGTTGGAAGGAAGTAAAGAAAAATATAAGAAATGGGATTTCATTTAAGAGATTAAAAATAAGAAGTTCTATTAGTTGAAAGGATTTTATCCTATCTTTGCTATGTTTTAATATCTATTTCCCTTTCGTTTTTTATTTTCCATTTAATTCTAAATATTTCCCAAGCTAACCCTGTGCTGGAAACCGATTTATTTCCATGATTTTCACATTATTAAAGGACTCGAGTGAGTGACACGTTCCCTTCTCTCCTCGTAAAATTGCCTGATTTCCGTGCTTGAGGTTACGACAATGGCTGCTAATGCCCGTCTGCCGGCATATGTTTTGGCCAAATGCTGTCATAAATTTCTGGCGCCGACAGGACGAAGGGCAGAGTCCCAGGTCCCGCAGAGTCCTTGCCGTGCGAGTGCCATGCCAAAGCGGAAAAACAAAGCGAGCAAAGTTGCCTGGCCAAAGTTGTTGCCAAAATGATCTGCCAGAAATCAGGGAACGTTAAAAAGTAGCCTCTCTGCTTGCTCCTGGCTACTAGCTCCTGGCTCCTGGCTCCTGGCTAGTGGCTCCTGGCGAGGCGATTAGGCAAGTTGCAAGACACTGAGAATGGAACTGGACACCCGGCAGACGGGTGCAATCAGGCAAAGTGCCTCCAACTCCATCTCCATCTCCATTTCCAGCTGCATCTCGGACAGCAGCAGGAGCACCTGCCAAAGGGTGGCACTCACTCACACACAGGTGGGATGTGGCATGCAGGATAGTGGGGATGCTGGACACAGGATACGCCGGGATAGTGGGCGATAAGGACGCAGACACACACACACACACACACACACACACAGAGAGAGGAGCTAAAATAATTGCATAATTTGCATATTATTTTCTGCTAAACATGCAAAAAGCTTCGCGCAACGTGTGCAACATGCACTCATGTATGCACACACACCCCGCACACACACTCCAGCTGGGTGTGTGTGTGTGTGTGTGTGTATTAAGTGCAAAGTGTAAATAACCAACTCAGCATAAATCGTGATTACAACATTTTGTGTGTGTGTGCGGATATTTGCGGACTTGGTTTTGTGGTTTTAATTTAATTAATATTTTGCGCCCCCGTTTTTTCTCCCCGTGTAGCAAGCACAAATTTTTCCCTTGCTGCACTTTATGGGCGAATTTTCCCAGCGAGCCAAGTCCACTTGAAATATTTCGAATTGGTTGGATTTAGTTGGAGGGAAAACTAAGGGAAAACTGAGATTGAATTTTAATGAATTTATTTTGAAGCTAAATAAATATTTTGAGAAAATATGTTTCAAAAGTTGAGCAAAGTTTAAGTTAATTAAAATATATATATTTTTTAGAGTTTTATGTGCTCTTAAATGAATGTAATTTAAAATATCTCACAGTAAACGAATTTATTAATATTTTTATTAGTAATATTTTATATATATTTTTTACTACAAAAGAAATATTCTATAAAAAAAATTATATATATGAAAAAAATATATATATATAAAAATTAGATATTTCTTTAAACAAAAAAACAAATAAATTAATTACTTTAAAAGTTTATAAGACTTCCAATAAGACTTAGATAATAATGACAATAAATAAACAGACTTCATTTGATATTTTCTTAATACAAAAAAAACATTTCGCTTTATAAAATGTTCCCAAAATTAATAACTATCTATTTCTCTGCATTTTTCTGATATTTTTTCGAGTGCAAGTCGCCGCTTCACTGCGTCCATGCAACAATTTGTGTTTACCTTTTGCACGGCAGCCGACCTGCCACCGCTCCATTTTTGGAGTTTCCTTTTTGTATTTTTGTATCGTTTTTTTTGTAGCCTGGCTGGCTTTTCATTTCGAGCTTCATTGGCGGTGGGAACAATGCGGTTATGTAATATAGTGCAAATATTGCGTAAAACTTAGATAAATACGTTTTAGCCATGCACTCGCATGGCCAGCAGATGCGGCTAAAATGGCGTTTATGCGGCCAAAATGATGGGGAAAAGTGTGGAGAGTTAAAGTGGGAATTTATTTAAAATATAATTAATATAATAATAAAATCTAAAAACTATTTTTACGTGTTGTAATAAAGGTATTGAATATTCTCCTTTCAAAAAGGTGTAAGAGTGTAAGATGTATTCAATCAAAAGAAATAGGAAATAATTAAAAATAAATAAATAAATAATAACATGAATTCCTATATTTATTTTAAAATTGCTAGTAAATTCTCCTCATCTTTAAATTTGTTAAAATTTCACCTCTTAAAACTTCTTAAATTAAAATATAAATATATTTTATGTTCCTTAATTGATATAAATTTAAAAAATAAGAATATATGTTTCTCTTTTACTCCTCAAGTCTCTGCTTCCCTGCTCCTTCGCAATCCTCGCTCTCCCATAAACCCAACACCTATGTCCTTTTCCTGCACATATGTGGGTGTGAGGTCCTGTGTGCCTGTGAGTGTGTGCGTGTGTGTGTGAGGAGTGCCTGATAGAAAATGCAAACGTGCGAAATCGCATTAAATGAGCATTAGCGCATTGTTGGTTTAGTGCTCCCTTCCCTTCCCCCCCCCACACCCCCTCACTTCCCGCCATATTAAAGCCAGGACCTGGAATTTAAACCCAATTACTGGGACGGACATGGTGGAGTGGAGCGAGGATCCTGGCCGAAATATTGAAATACTTTATGGCTTCCATAATGAAGTTCCTTTGTTTCGATAAGTTAACTGCAGCAGGAAATATGGATAAAGTTTCCATTTTGGCTTTGCTTTCGGTACATAAATTATTTCTAAATGCTTAAAGATGTTTTAGGTTATCAATTAAAATACTAATATATATCCTTAAAGGATATTCTTGAGCGATTGAGTTGACCCTCGCGGGTCAAAGTTCATGCTCCTGCCATGGTGGCAGCACTTCAATAAATTAATTTAAAGTTTAATTAAAAAATTGGTCCTTATTTTCAATTAGCGCGAAGCCAAGTGACCATCCCCCACCCGCACCTCCACAGCTCTCCTTCAGCACCTCCCCCTCCCCCCACCACTCCCCCAGCTTTTCTTAATTAATTAAGCAAATTAAATTTATGCACAACAAGAGCGGCAGGGCGGAGCGGGAGGAGCTGAAAGGAAGCCGGGCACAATAATTATCAATAAACCTGACCGTTCCACCTTTTTTTCTTTACTTTTTTTGGTTGGAGAGGCGAACTCCTTGGTCCTTCCTAGAAGAAGAAGAGTCCTGGTTGGGGGCGGGGGTTAGGGGTGACGAGGTTCTCGGTTCTCAGTTCTCGGTTCGAGGTCGAGGGGCAGGCACAACAATGGCTATTAACTTACATTACCCAAGGAGAAGTGCCGGATGGGAGACACTGCTGTGGGCACGTAAAAGAAACATTAACGCAAAAGGAGGAGCAGGTCCTGCGCTGCCAGGAGAAGCACTCACTGGCTCTCACCTCGCACCTCTCACCTCTGACCCCTCAGGCCGCTCTACTTGTTAACCCGAGGAGCGTCAGCGTCTTGCACGTGACCTGGAAGCCGGTTCCCGTTTTAGGAGAACCTAAAGGAAGCACTGAGCAATATTCGCTATTAATTTTGAGGGCTATTTTCGAGGCTCCTTTAGCGTGGAATTATTCTGTAGAAATTTTAGGCTAACTACTGGGATTTTGTATTATTTATCCGAGAATTTTAAAGAGTGTATAGAAAGGCTTTTAAAGGATATCTTGACCCATGTTACACTATAACGTTAATATAATATTTATATAAACATTATATATTGCCTAAAAGTGTCTAAGTATTTTCTTGAACTATATTATTCTTATTCAAGTATTAAAAAAGGTTCCAAAAATGCTTCTGATATAGCTAAATTTTGTTAATAATTACTCTATTTAGTATCTAGGCAATTTTTTAGGTTACATAATTTTTATCCAATAATTTAAGTCGGTTCTATATTATAAAGCAAAGTGACTAAAAATTTTTAACCAATTTCTGGGGTTTTAAACTCTTTATCCCAGAAATATATTTTCTAGCATGATTTCCAACTCAATTTTCATACTGTTTAAAGTACATATTCTCTGCTCTTGAGTTTCCAATATATCAATGTTAAAGATAAATGTTAAATACCAAATCAGGACCACAGTTTAAATTTAATATATTAATATAAACCCAAAATTATTACTTCAACTCGCTTTTTGGAGCTTAAAATAGCATTAAAATGTATTTACTACTTCTAATTCCTAAATATAATCCTAAAAACAACTTACTGCTCACTCTGTAAACAAAAACTTTAAAAGCCCAAATCTAAACTGATTTTAAAGTTAAAACCTAACCAACCTCCAAACAGAACTCGCAAAACAACTCAGCAAGAGGTCTCAGAATGCACATGACCAGCAAATCTGTGTCTCAAATTATAGGAAATTCCTCTGTAATAGTAGCTCCTTGACTTCCATGAGAAATGTGATGTAATGCCCGCCTTTTGTGAGGCAACTATGGCACTCTGGTCAGCTCCTCCTCCCTGCACTACCCTCCTCCTGGCTGCATACATGCATCACGGTACGAACTCTGCTCCTTGATGTCCATTAAGATGTCTCAGGTAACTCTGGCAACTCGGCTGCAGTCTGCCGGGGAGTGGCACACTCTATTATTGCCAAGCGGGACAACTTAATTTCCGTCTAGATTTCAATAATAACAACAAAAGCAGGGACAGCAGCACGAGCAGCAGCAGCAGCAACAGCAGCAGCAGCAGCAATGAATTTTAAAATATTCATAAATGAATGCAAAAAGAGTTTGTCGGGTGCTAATGGGCCCAGGTGAGGGTGGCCCAGGAAAGGTGGAAAGTTTACACAGCTACCAGCTAGAAGTTGATGTATATAGAGCCCGATATATGTATATATACAGGTGTGGCAGTAGGTGTTGCTGCTGCTGCTGCTGCTGCTGCTGGAGTTGCACTAATTGCTGGCGGGCAAAGTGGGTGAAATCAATGGCAAGTGGCAGAGAGAGGCAACAATGCCATCGCATCCATCGCATGCAAAATGCTCTGACTCGCTTTTCCCGTCTCCAGCTTTTCCTCGTAGCCTTTCCCTATCACATTTTCCCGCTGCTTGCCTCCTGTGTCGCTGCTGTCAGTTGTAATCAACGTTCAAGTCGCACGCCCTCCGCTCACATTATGCACTCCGGGGCGCAGAAATAGGTTCTAGATTTTGGGTTAGACTTGTGTTTATTTTATTTACCAGTTAACCTGGCAAACATATTCATTTTGCTTATTAATTACCCTTCGGGCAGCATTAATATCTTGGTTAAAAGCCAGACAACTAGAACGGGAAGCCACTCCCAGCTCGGGCCAGGCTGTGGCGCTGCCATCTGCGGCAATTAGAAAATGTTGCCGACTTGTGGAAATGCGTGGCGCCCCGGCTAAATGGACGTTAATGGCCAGCTGCTGGCAGCCAACTAATAGCAAAAACACAAATACACAGCGCCACTGGCTGTGGCAATAATAAAATTATCGCCCGAAAGGGGCACGGGGCTGGGCCTGGCTCATACGCCCAGGTGGACACAAAGGGTCAGAGAGAGGCAGGGGCGGGGGCTAATGGCAAGGACCTGGGTCAGGACAGGAACAGGAACAGGAAGTGGCTCCCGGGGTAGGCGCATTAAAATTAAATTGCGAAATATTAAACATCAAAGTCCCTGAAGTCGGACAGCGAGAAATGAGTTCATAATCGGATTTGACGACTTGTCAAATGGCTTCCAAATGGAATTACATTCATGGGAAGTGAGGGCCAAAGGTCGTCTAAGATAAGACTAACTGGAAACTATTGCTCATCACGGCAGGAGGTGATCGGATAGAGGTCACTTCTTGGACTTCTTAAACTTTAACTTCAGCGACCTTCTCTAGCTTCTCATTGGAACTTTCGGTATGTCCACCAGCTGAGCTTCTAGATCCTTCTGGATTTTTGCTTTAAATGTTATTAAATCAACACTCTAAAATTTAAACCTTAATTTTTCAGGAGTATGGAAAAATATAATTTTTTTACTTAAAAAGATTCTTGCTGCCAGCTGGAGGACGCTCCTCCTTGACGCCGACGTTAGGCATTAGGGAAACCTGACAGCCGGCAACATCTATCTAGCGGATTCTTCGAAAATCGATGGCAGAGCGGCGCGGTGGCTCCTCTCCCCGGAAAACAATGGCACTACCCCCCTCTCCCTGGCCACGGTTTTTGTGACTGGAAAACCCCTAATGCTGCCCCCCCCCACGCCCGCGAATGCCGCTCCTGGGCTCTGCTCTGCGGCTTGTGCGGCGGTTGACTGACGCGAATGCGTTATTAAATCTGCATGTGTGCGTCGTCCAAGTGTCCGTGTATCTGTGTGTGTGTGCCACGTGTGTGTGTGGGTGTGCGTCCAAGTGTCCGGGTGTGTGTGTGCGTGCGTGTGTGCTGACAGCAATTTGCGTATCAATATGGGCACATAATGCTTCGAAAATGATTTCCAAAATTTGCATTTAAATTAAAAATTATATTTGCAACACAAACAGGCGCCACCAGAGGGGGGGAGGGGTGCCGGCAGAGTGGGGGGAGGTGGTGCGGAATTTTAGGTCTAGCTGCTACAACGCTCTGCTGTCGCTCGCCGCAAAAACGTCAAAAAATGCAAATTTAGCAAATTTTAACACAAAAATTTTAGCTTTTAGTTGTTTCAGCAGCGGCGGCGGCCGATCGAAATGCGTTGCGCATACGCAACGTGTGCCGCCGCAAAATGGACGTGCATCCTCCAAACACACACACATTAACACACACACACTCAAACACACACACATGCACTTGACAGCATCCGCTGGCCGAAATTTGCGGCTTTCGAAGCTTCTGTTTTTGATTAGGCCACCGAGGGAGAGGGATGAGCAGCGAGAGAGAGGGGGAGAGAGAGTGCAATGCCAGGGACACGCGGTCAGGGGATACTTTTCCAAGGGATGTGATTCCCGAAAAAGTTCTTCTAGCTAGGAAGCTGCAAGGAAATCAGCTTGATTACCTCATTTAATTCTAAATTATTATATTTGTTTTTAAAAATATTTCGAAACAATCTATGGTTGGAGTAAGAAGCTCTCTTTATCTGTCCAGGTGACAAAGATCCTGTTATCCTTGCCCACCAGCAACAGATGAGCAGCAGGTTTCTTGAGTCATTAGATCTTAGCGTCACAAATATATAAACTTTATAAATTTAGGGGAAAAAATAGCTTCTTAATAAGCTTATCAAAAAATATCATAAAAATAAATATTATAAAGTTCCCTTTCTGTTCCTCAATAAAAAATATATGAATATTTTAATTTTTAAATATTTCTTGATATAAAAATTACAAAAAATAAAGAAAAACTATTTAATAAAATATCCTAAAAATCTCAAACCAAACATCTTCCTATTTGACGGTCACACTAAAGTTTCCTTTAAGTTTCTCAATAAAAAATGTATGAATATTTTTGAAATTTTGAATATTTCTTGATAAAAAAATGGCAAAAAATAAATAAGAAAGCGGGAAGAGACATTCCTGGTTTACCTACCTTCTTGAGTTCATATTCAAGTCCTGTGAGAGTTCATTAACTTGTATACTTTTTCGGGCGGCGACAGTTGGTCCAGGGCTTGGCCACTTTTCCGGCTTTTCATCGGCCATTTCCATTGCCGTTTCCGAGGGGGGGGTAGGCGGGTGTACGCGGGGAGGGAGGGGAAAAACACCCAATAAGCTCCCACTTATGCCAGGCTTTCGCATTCCTCCGATATTCCGAATCCCTCAGAAATGCAATGGCCGCCATTTGTACTCGGTGCGACAATGCGAGGATGCAGCGATAGGAAAACAATGGCGGCGGAGGCCAAAAGGATTTCACAGGGACACAGAGAGCAATCCACGGGCGACTTGGGCAAGTGCACTGAGCGTAAAAATTAGAAGAAATTAAAAGAAATATTAATAGATGCATTTTAGTATGCTTAAAAGTAGAAACATTATTTAAATCCAAGCAAAAATTAGCATAATGCTTATAGATTTTTCTGTTTAAATATTTTCCTTAAAATCCAATAAATTTGGTACATTATTTTAGGACCAACTTCTGCTTTCTCTCAGTGCACCAGGGGTTGTGGCGCCCGAGCTGGTATTGATGTTGCGTTTGTGGGTGTAAGTGCTAGTGCTGCTGGTGTGTGTCAAAACAAATTTCATTTCACATTCAATTAAATTAATTTTAACACCATTTGCAGCTGGGCGAGGACGAGGGCAGGGCGAGGACGAGGGCGAGTAACGAAGGACGCAGGACACTACGGAAGTGCGGTGGCCTGACCCCGCTGAAGATGCCGATGCCAATGCCAATGACGACACAGCAGGATATGCAGGATAGGACGGAGGGCCAGGCAGGCAAGGACCAAGCTGAGAACACCGCATGCCTTTGCCACGTTTTCCGCATTTCTCCACTTTGCCGTTAATGGTTTTATCTCCTCCCCAGGAGCAGCTCGCACCTCAGACTCCTCCACTCCTCCGCCACTCCTCCACTCCTTGCTCCGCGAAGATCGATCGAGAGAGAAAGCCCAGGCTCAGGCCCAGGCCCAGGCCCGGCGAATTCGAACAGCGAGTTAATATAATTACAGAAATAAAGTCTGGAATTTTAATTAAAACACAACTTCATTTACAGCCGCAGACGACAGGCGGCCGTCCGTTGAGTGTTCGGTTTGGGTTTGGGTTTGACTGAGTTCCGAGTTCGAGTTCGAGTTCGAGTCCTCGGGGGGATGGGTGCTATAATGGGTGCTATATGGCATAATAGGGACAGCCGCTCCGGTTAAGGTGTTGCCCGATAGGTGTTGGGTCCAGCCATGGGCTGGAGGCCATTAGGACACTATCCAGAAGCTGACCCTGGTCAGAGCGGAGTTTTAAATTTAATTTGTACCTCTTAGGCAACTTGAAATTTGTAATATTTAAAACAAGCTGGAATAAGTGTTTGAAATTAGTGTTAAGAGAAGAGGAGAGTGAAGTTGTTAATAGCTAATTTAATATTTTATTTTACAATACAAACTGCTTTTACTTTTAAATAAAATATGTAAGGCAATATTGTCTTGAATTAAATTACAGTTTAAATATAGTTTTAAATTGTTTTAAATATGTATATTGCGGTCTGCTACGGTAAACAAAATCATACAAATTTAGCGATTTTGGATAACGGATATCGGTGCTCGCGTTCTTTATTTTCTAAGATTTTTGCGATTTGCCAAACGGACACCTTTGTTTATCCGAAATTAAAAGTAAATGCCTTTTTTTTTACATCACAACAGATCTTATTTACTACGGAATAAATTATAGGTTAGTCAGACTCTTAAATTAATCTGAAAATTATTTTTATAGTCTACAAATTATTTTTAAAATAAATATTAAAAAAAAAATCTTCAAAATATCAGAAGTTAATTTTTACTATTCAAAATATACTTCTTCATATTTTTCTTCTTATTTCTAAATTAAATTCAATACAAATACTGAAGTATTACTCGCCAGACTCTTCAGAGACTTAAGCTGAATTATCCCCGAGAGGATAATCTGATCCTGCAAACACTCGAAAAAGGGTACCTTGCCGTCGTTAGAGTCCTGTTTAATTGTCTTACTTGTTTATTGCCTTACGGGTGGCCGGGGCAGCCGCATTTCAATTATGTTTTTACGGCTTAGAGTTAATTGAAAAGCAATTCGTGGGCAAACAGAAATCAACGGACAGTCGGACATTCGAATTGCGGAGTGAAAAGTGGGTATCTTGGCCGCTTAAAAATTCATAGATAAATAAACACAATATATATAATATAATATGCATTTCAGAGAGAGAGATATATATATAGTATGTGTGTGTTGCCAAAATGCTTTCTCTGTTTGGTCTTACTTGATTCTCGCTATTGACTTTGGCGATTTCAATTAAAGCACGTAATTGATTAACACTGAAATTATATTTACTTTTTATTATTGTTCACGCTCATCTCTCTCTCTGTTTTCGTATACCCTGTATTATGTAGAGCAACTTGGCTGTTTTAGCTGGAAAGTCAGCCATAATTATAAATATTTCTAAAGTGGAGTTTCCTGAAGTGAAACCTTGACTCATATGCCTTTCTAGTTTAATTATTCAAAGGTATCATTGTATATTATATATATTTAATTTTTAGGGAGTGAGTGCTTAAGCTTCGATTTATGGAAATATTCACCTTTTTGGATTTTGTGTTTGTCCAAACTTTAAATAACATTTGCGGCCGCCGGAGGGAGTGGGAGTGGGAGTGGGAATGAGCTGCATAAATTTTCCAATTGCGTTGATTTGTAATATTTGCTGTCGTTTCATTAATATGCGATAAGCATTATTGTTTCTCATTCACTCGACATACTGTAATTGCAGCAGCCGGACTCTGCCGGACTCTCCTGGACTCTTGAACCCTTTGGCCCAATCAGCCAAGGAGCAAAGGATGCCGGATCCCGCACACCTTAGCCCGCTGCCGCTGCCCGACTCTCGGATTTGCATAATAAATGAGACACAAAAGCCAAGCGGCTACTGTCGCATGGCCAGTGGAGGAAACAGAGAGTGGGAAATGGGGGGAAAACTGGCCATGTGCCATCTATAATGATGATAATAATGATGCACACACAAACACACACACATGCAACCAGCCAGGTGTAAGGGGGAAGGACGAATCGAGGCGAGAGAGAGGTGACTTGTCAAGGGGGTGCATATGCCAAAGGCACTGCTCCAAATGGGGAATATAAAATATTATTATTGTAGACTTTCTAAACAAAAAAACTCTTTAAACTCTCTCCACTGATTTGAAATCTTTTCAGGAGCCGCCCAAAAGTATGCCATGATTAAAAGACTTTACATCATTCCAGCTATTATTGAGACCTCTCCAAGGTCCCACAGCTTCTCCCAGTGCACTTCGAGATGCTGTGAGCTTGGCAAGGGTGTGGAAAAACCTGAGGGGACGGGACAAATTGCAGGAGGCACTGCAGGAGCAAAACAATATGCAAATTTTGCTGCATACTTTTCGGAGGTAGCGTGAAAATCATTGCAGCTAAGCAGACGGAAGGCCCCCAAACCTGCGACTCTGATCGGCCAAAGGCCCAGACACAGACTCTGCACTCCAGTTCCAGGGCACAATCACAATCAAACAAATACAAATACAAATGCACAAACGGGCGTCAGACAGAGAGGGATATAGCTATATACAAAGAGGGCGACAGAAAGAGAGAGAGGGAGAGCGAGGAAGGGAGAGGACTGCCTTTCCGGTATCCAATAAACCGACTGCACTTGGACAGCCCGGATTTCCGCCTGAATCATTGATGAGCTATTAAAGTCATTTATATTTTGCTGTTTGTTGTTCGTCCAACTTCAGCGCCATCAAAGCGCTGTCCTCTCTCTCTCTCTCTCTCTATCTCTCTGTCTCTGTCTCTGTCTCGCTGTTGCCTTCTGTCTCTTTCTGTGGCCCGTGTGCAATTGCAGGAGCGAACTTTTGTCACGTTTGTTTTCGACACGTTGGCAATTTAGTTGGGTATAAGTTTCATATTCATTAATACTCATTTAGAGAGCTGAAAGGATACAGAATGTGACCTGCAAAAGGGTTTAGCGTTCTTGGTAATACGTTTTGGAGGGAATTGTACTTGCAATAATTGCTAAATTGCTGAAAACTAGTTTTAAAACAGCTTAAGAGTATGCAGTGATACTGTTGCAGGTTAGTTATCGATAGGATTTCTTGCGAAATTATGTTAAAATATTTAAATCAGGCTTTGTTATATTTTTCAATTAAAGGTTTTGGGAAAAATGTACCTATTAAGTCCGGTAGACTCCCAAATAATTTGATATAAATTAAAGACAGCTGAAAAAAGTTTCCCGTAAAATGTAGCCAAAAATAAGCTTAATTGTTTTCTCAGTAGAACCTTAAATATTTCTACCTTCCCTTCTTTGCTTAATTTCATTAAGAAACAAGGTATGAAGTATTAGATCCCAAAAAAACTATCTCCCTTTGGATCCATTGCACTTCCCTTTCACTTTCTGGCTCAATGTGGCGAAATTCTAGCTGAAACTCTCTTTTAATGGCTTCGAATTCCATCTTAATGAGGCCCAAGAACGGCAGCCAGGAGCTACCAGCTAGAAGCGCAACAAGCCAAACAATCGAATCGAACGGCGACTCTCCTCCTGCCCAGGACTCCTCCTGTTCCTCGCTGCAGGTGGAGGTGGCAAGACTACATCAAACAGCAGGAGCAGCAGGAGCAGCAGGAGCAGGAGCAGGAGCAGCGGCAGACAACAAGGACGCTGATGGAAATGAAAAGATAATTTACCCGCATGTTTCAACATCAGCCATCCACGCCCACCAAAAACCAGACACCAGATCCGCATCCGCATCCGCATCCGCATTTGAATCCCAGCACGAGTCCTCGCTATCCGCAACCGAATCTCAACCAGGCCAGGACGGGACAGGAACAAGAACAGGAGCCGGCTCATCCTTGGAGTTGAGCGGCTGTCGCCATCGTCATCGTCATCGTCGTCCTGTCGTCCTTCTGCTCCACTCCGCCCCCCATCGTAATCATCTTCATCATCGTGGCCATTGTGGTGGCCACTAATGCTAATGCCCGGCTATCTGTCTATCCATCAGACGGCCATGTTATGATGTAAATGCCAGGCTCCAGCTCCAGCTCCAGCTTCCAGCTCCAGTTGCTCCTATACTTTGCCGGCTCTATTGGCTTGTACAGAGGAAGAAAATCCTGACTTGGTTCTAATTATAAAATTAAATTATTTCAAGTTTACTTTGCTTAAGTTTACAGTCTTTTTATATGCATTTTTATAGACTGCGAAAAAATCGTTGTAAATGAAATGGATTTGGATTTAGTAGGGCCTTCTTCTTAAAAGACTTTTTATATAATTTTCTGCCTCAATTATATCATCATTTAATATATTTTTTGTATAATTTCAATACGAATTTTCTCCCTCTGCATCGATGATGATAATGGGCCCGGCTGCAGCCTCAATCCCGCTTCATTCCCGCTCAAATATGTCGCTTCCGTCTTGTCATTGGGCTTGCAGGCTACTGCCAAACATTTGCTACGGCCAAAGGGGCTCTATATACATACAGATATCGGTGGGGATAAGGATATAGGGAGTGCCAGGGCTCAGGCACACGCACAGGGACAGGGACAGCCACAGGCTCAGGCACAGGCACAGGCCGAAGGCCCACAAATTTATTGTTCTTAAACGTCTGAGAGGGCCGAGAGAAGCCTGGTGCTTGTGGTGCTCCTGGTGCTGCTGCTATATTTGAATGCCAAGTTGCCAGTTGTCACAATGTGAGTGATATATAGCCAAAATGTCAAATGTCAGCGAAAGACATTATTACTGGCTAGTTGATCCGTTCTCACAGCCTCCCCTGCTGCCGCTCCTCCTCCCTCCTCCTCCTCCTGCGTCTGCTGCTCATCCTGCTCGCATTTGTGTCTCCGTCTACGGATGTCGCCGTCTGCCAGGATAATCGATACGCACAAATACACACAAGTACACCCGCACACACACACAGAATTCGCCATGTGCGAGGACTGTTAAAGGCTTGGCTTCGTGGCGGCCAAAGTTTAAGTGCGCCGATCAACGTGGCGGATACTTAATGTAGCTGCGGGTTCAGGGAGCTCGAAAATAACTCAAAGAGAAGCTCAATTGTTGATATTTCTCAACTTGAAAGGATGAAGAATATTTACAGAAGCCAAAAAGAATATGAGAGATTTTCCTTAAGGATAATATTTAATATTTAATTTAAAAAACAGTTCGTATAGTTTTTGTATTTGAAAAAATCAATCAAAGCAACTTTTGGACTGTCATTTCCTATATTTTTTTTTTGGTGTTCTATATAAGCACACCATAGTATTTATTTATTTGTATTTTCGGCGAACAAATAATCCCTAAATTCGCGCAATGGATGCAGAAACCAAACCCACACGGTTCAAGGAGGTGCAAATCGGTTGCTACAAGGTGATCCGGAAGATAGCCTGCGGCTCCTTCGGCGATATATATTTGGCTATTAATCCGCACAGCAGCGAACGAGTGGCCATCAAGGTGGAGAGCACCAAGGTGAGTCTTTAAGGATATAATCAAGGATTTAAAATAATTAAAATACCAAACTCGCAGGTAAAACACCCCCAACTCATGTACGAACGGCGCGTGTACAAGGCCCTGAGATCGGCTCCTGGCCTGCCGGCGATCCGGTACTTCCACAAGGGTCCCAACTACCAGGCCATGGTGATGGACCTCCTGGGTCCCTCGCTGCAGCGGCTCTTCCTCTTCTGCGAGCGCTACTTCACCATGAAGACGGTGCTGCTGCTCGGGGAGCAGATGCTGCGCCGGGTGCAGTACGTCCACGATCGTGGATTCCTGCACCGCGACATCAAGCCGGCGAACTTTGTGATGGGCGTGGGGACGAAGAACCGGCTGGTGTACCTCATCGACTTTGGGCTGGCCAAGAAGTACATGGATATATCCACCAAGGTGCATATCCCATATCGCGAGGAGCGCTGCTTGACCGGCACCGCTCGCTACGCCTCCATCTGTGCCCACGAAGGCGTGGAGTCCTCGCGACGCGACGACATGATGTCCCTCGGCTACGTGCTGATGTACTTCAACCGCGGCTCCCTGCCCTGGCAGCGGATCGAGGCCTCCACCAAGCACCAGCAGTACGAGCGGATCCTCGAGAAGAAGATCTCCGTGAGCAACGAGGTGCTTTGCGACGGCTATCCGGGCCAGTTCACCATGTATCTGGACCTGTGCCGGGGCATGGGCTTCGACGAGCGGCCCAACTACGAGGAGATCATCCGGATGTTCCAGATGCTTCGCACTGGCCTCAACCTGCAGGCCGGCGTGGTCTTCGACTGGGAAATGCTCACGGTGAAGTATCATGGCAGGCAGCAGAATCGCGGCATTGGGAAGCGGGTCTGGTGCGACAAGGAGCCCACGGATGACGGCCAGAGCGGCGAGCCGATAATCAAGGACGAGGTCATTATCTACGGGGCACCCAACAGGTGGGCGGCAAAGTGAAGAGAATTCACAAATAAAATAGAATCGTATTCCTTCCTATAAGTTTATGGAGAAGCTTTAATTCGATGTAAGAGTCCAAGCCTCCCTTGAGTGCAATCTGCACTCTATGCAAATCGAATCGATAAGCTTTCCCGGGAAACTATCAACTGTTGCTGGCTGCCCTTTGTTTACGCACCAACGGGAACAGGAAAAAAGTGATTTGAACAGTGGACACACGGATGGATGGATGGATGGATGGATGGATGGATGGGATGGCGACCAAGTAAAATCGGAATCACATTTTTCCATAGTCTCCGCAAACAGATGGAGAGCTGGAATGGAATGGCGCTCGGCTAATAAAACTTGCCCGCTTTTTCCAGCTAGAAAGGGGGAGTGGGTCTCCTCCTCCTCCTTCTCGGAATGGGAGTGGATATATCAGGATGGGGGGCTGGGCACCCGGCAAATAGAGCAATTTAAATTGGAACGTGATTATGCAAACGTTTGCACAGCTTAACTCAAGTGCCGTTCCGTGCCGCTCGGCCAGTTGGCCAGTTGCCGCCGCTCACACATGGAGAGTGTGGAGAGACAGGAGCAGCCAGGAGCAGCCAGGAGCAGAAGGATACTTTTCGGGGAACAAAAAATAAAAGCAGCAGCAGGGTGTGGGAACATTTACAAGTCTTAAATCAATTTTTAAGGCCACCGCACGAAAATCCATCTAAGTGCAGCATGTCTGGGCTTAGGCGCTGACCACTTAGGTTGTCGATGCAAAAGATTTCCTTGCTGTTAGTGAATATGGAAGCAGGACGGAGCACAGAGTCCTGGGAGCAGGATACTAGGATACCAGGAGACCGGTGAAATCCGGCAAATAAGGGAATCAGAAAACTAGGAAACATTAGACACCATGAAATCATATTTCAACTGCTTCCAGGATTTGCAAAAGACTTTAACTAATTAATACTCAATCAAAAATATAGAAATGTTTAGTAAAAACCTTACTTTTAACTATTAAATAATTTGTTATAAATAGTTTAACATTTATATTTAAAGAACATGAAAATTCACAGTGTAGAAGTATTTATTTAGTGCATTTAAAGACAAAACACACGTTACTTAATATCAAGTCTTAAGATGTAATTGCTTTATAAATATTTTGTAATATATTTTTAAAGCATTTTAAGTTATTAAAAAAAAAATAGCTCCAAACCTAGAGTCTTCCCTAGGTTCGTCCCTGCACCCATTCCATCCAGCGACGCATCCTGCCCGCCGTCCCCCTGCCCGAGAGCCACTCCAGGACAAAGACAGCGCCGGCCAGGGACATGACCAGGAGGTGAATGCGAGAGGCGCCCGCCATTATCTTCCAGGTGATCCGCCTGAGCACGAAGCGATCGTTGTCCGCATCCACCAGGTCCGGGGGCCGCAGGAAGCGCCTCTCGATCTGCGCAAGGACGCCGGCACTCAGGAGCTGCTTGATCTTGCGATCGACAGCATGCTTGAGGAAGGAGTTCTTGGGAAAGTACATGACCAGCTGGTACAGGTAGATCGGCTCCCGGACGAAGGTCAGCTGGCTGGTGTTCCGGTGCCTGTGGTTCCAGTAGCCCAGGTTGCTGACCAGCGAGATCGTGGTCAGGCGCTCCTCGGGGCCCGCGCCCTGCACCCTCCTGAACCGCGCGGCAAAGGACTCGCCCAGGTGCTGCGTCTGGTTGAGGGGATAGAAGTCATGGTAACCGTTGGACACCAGGGTGTAGTTGTCCCTGATGAGACCTGGCAGGTCCTCGGGCAGCGGTCGGTAGTGCGGCAGGCGCAGGACATCGAAGAGACGGGCCTGATAGGCGCAGCGCAGGACGAGGGTTAGCAGGAGCCAGCTAGCCAGGAGGTAGCGCAGGAAACCAGTTCCCGGCAGCCTCTGAATGGGTATGGGGTTGCCCACCGTAACCAGGACCAGGTTCTCCAGGGGATGACTCAGGCCGAAGCGGAAACCCAGGCAGCAAATGCTGAACACGCCGAGGAGCAGCACCGCCACTAGGCAGGCCCACACCTTGCCCCGAAAGGGCAGGAGCAGGGGCCCGAAGCGACCCAGATACCGATTGCGACGCACCACCAGGACGAAGTGGCTCTGGTGGTACACCGTCGACTTGGAGAACAGCCCGCGCCGCTTGTCGGAGCCGCTCAGCCCGCCGATGGCCAGGTGGGCGCTCCCATCGGTCAGCTGGGCGAAGCAGCCGGAGACATTGCCCTCGCCCAGGATCTGGCTGGTCTCGTTGGGCAAGTGCATGACGATCCGAAATCGCAGGGCTCGGGCCAGCAGCTGGAGTATCTCCCAGTCGATTCCAGACACATCCTGGGCCGGCACGGGCTCTCGGCTGGACGGGGCAGGACCGTCCCCGTGGCGCTTGTAGATCAGATGTGGCGGCATGACGTTGGCACTCACATTGAGGGGACAATCGCTGAGGTCGCCATACCTTACGGGATACAGATCGGGCACCGCCTCCTTGAGCTGCCCGGTGTCCAGGTCGAAGTAGTTGCTCCGCCACACTGTTATGCCGGTGGTGCAGTTCGCCTTGAACAGCTTGTACGCATAGGTGCTCACCTGGCCGTCCTCCAGCTGGGCCACCACCACCACATTGATGACCGGACGCTGGAGATTCCTAACGATTATGCTGCCCGCGGTCCCCAGGACGGTTTTGTTGGTCTGCAGCGAAGTGACCACCACCACGAAGAAGAACTCACGCTCCTGCATCACTTCGGGAAAGGTGTAGTCCTGTTCTCTGCAGGATCAGAATCAGAATCAGGATTATGTTCGTACATTGCTTAGAGGGTCCTGCTCTCACTTGAAGGCCAGGTGATCGTTGACCACGAAGAGCGTGTAGTCCCAGGAGGTCTCCTCGGGGGAGCCACGGTGCAGCAGGACGGTTATGTGGGGCGCCAGGCTCCACAGGACCTCGTCCACCACTCTGCGCTGGCGATGCATCAGACCCGAGGGACACGACAGGCAGCCCTGGCGGATCACCAGCGTGTTGATCCTGCTGGCTATGTAGTTCCTGGTCAGATAGCTGGTGGCACTGGCCAGGCGACGGGTGTTCAGCTCATCCTGGCCACTGTGCAGCTCCGCGAGGAGCAGGCTCTGTCCTTGAATCTGAAGCCCCGGCAGAAACAAGGCGGAGACCATCCACAGGATAGTGAGGCGCATGACTGAATGGCAATGGCAGGACTCCGGCTGGAGCCGAGCCAGGTGCCAGTGCTAATGTAATTGGTGTCCACTGAGGCCAGATATAGATACGGAACAAGGACTCGCGCCAGGTGTTAATTAATTGCAAGTGCCTTAGGACTAAGTTTGCCTCCAATTTCCATATCGATGGAGGAGTGAATAATGGCGGGGAGTTACAATATAGCCAGGAAATTGAGAGAATAAACAAGGAACTGCGTTGCAAACTTCTGACTGAAATTATAATACCCTGCAAGGGTATAAAAGTAAGTTAAGTTTACAAAGAAAGCTCAAGTTATTAACACTGATGTATGTTTATCTTAAAACTGTTTTTATATTTTCATAAAACATGTATTAAATTTCCTCTTGTTTTCAAGGCTTTTAAGCCTTCTGTGTGAATGGTCTCAATTGAGAAGGAAAATCAAGGAAATTCAAGGCTTTCTTGTGACCCATTTCCCACCCATAACGATGACTATTTCTTGCCCGATCTCTGTGGGTAACCAATACGGCGCTTGGTACAGAAATTTACGAGCAATTGGTTGGCTTTAAATTGAGCCAAGGCTGGTGACCACCCGGCACCACCCACTCCAGCTGCCAGGCTGCCCCATCAGTCAGTCATGAGCCACGGGCCATGGCCAAAAGCAGAGCAGCAGCAGCAGCAGCAGCAGCAGCAGCAGCAGCAGCAGCAGCAGCAGCAGCAGCAGCAGCAGCAGCAACAGCAGCAATAAGCGCACTTCTTGGTAATTTAAGAAGCTGCGCGGGGCCACGACTTGACCAGAGAGAGAGAGTGTGCTGTCGGCTCCTAGGATGTGCTCCTGGGGTGGGCCTTTGGGTTCACTTGATGTTATTTTACAAGGACACGCGCACAATTTATAATAACGTCGTCTTCCTCTCGGGCTTGGCGGCGTCTTCAGCTACAGAAACAGCCACAGTCTCAGCTACAACATCAGCTACAGCTTCAGCTTCAGCTTTGGCTTTGGCTTTGGCCACCGAAAGATTTTCCTTGGGTTTTCCTTTTCTCTGTATGTGTGTGTGTGTGTGTTTGCAAACGAGAAAAATGAAGCGAAACAATTCCAAGTAAGCAAACAAAACTGATGGAAGATAATCTACTTGAAGCATACTTTAAGGCGTATCTAATGGTCCTTTTAATGTTTAAACACGCTTTCGTCCTGGCCACCCACCTCCCACTTTCTCCGCCTGCTCCTTCTCCTCCTCCTCCTCCTCCTCCTCCTCCTCCTCCTCCTTTTTGGCCAAACCAATGTCCCATGTTTATTTTATCCACATCATCAGCGCTCAAGTCGCCAGAGTCTCAGAGTCTCCTCCTGCCTCGTCCTCCCGCCACTGTCCGTCCGCTTCTGCGGCTGGCTTTTTCTCACAGTAGCCGGCCAATGTCACGTTCACCCACAGCTCGCAGGACCCAACCCTGAGTCCTTGTTCTCAAAAAAAATACAAAAAAAAAAAAACACCCACTTACTCGCCTTCTTTCTAAAAATGACACTGAAACAAATAAATAATCGATTGAAACCAAAGTCAAGGGAGTAGAGAAAAAGAACCTTTATCCAAAAATATATATTGCTTAATTTCTAATCGAAAATAATATATTGTTTGATGTATCGAATTTTTTAACTGTCGAAAAATATTTAATATAACTTCAAAATATAGATATAGTAAACCGATAAATATCATTTTGTTTAATTTTATTTAATTTATATATTATAAATTTTACTTAGTTTATATTTTTCTTTGACTAATTATATTATTAAATGTAATATTCTATTGGTAATTATTTGTTATATTTTATATTCGAGGCAGACTTTCTTTCAGTGCATCCGCTTCTTGCAGCCGCCTGTCGTTGGCCGTCGCCTGCCTCGTCTGCGGCTTCTTTTCTGTGTTTATTTTATCATCATAATTTCGCATTTCTGCTTTTATGAATTTTTAATTTGAACAGCCAGGGAAATCCGCATGGCTAATGTCTAATGGAGGCTGAAAGCTGGCGGAAGGACCCGCAGATAAGTCGATGATCTGAGGCGGATAGTTCGAGTGCCTATTTTTGGGAGCGATTACGTGCTGGCTCGGTCAGGAAGTACAGCCAGAAATAAATCAAGCCAGAAGTCGGGATAATTTTTAAAGTCTACCTTAGATGCCACAAAATTATTTGAAAATATTTGAAACAAACTTTTTTGAGCGCATTTAAGAGCTGCCTTGATTTTGGCAGTACTTTTGAGGAGCTAAATCGCAGAAATGTAGCAGCCCCGGCTGGTGGCATCATTACCCTGGCTGCCACATGCCACATGCCGCCACTTCGCCCCACTTGGCACCCACTTTTTCGGCAGCAAAAAGGACGAGCGAGCGAGCGAGCGAGCGAGGCGGAGCGAGTCCTTTGCGAAAAACGATTACGCACTAAGCCTATAACTTATGTTGATGTTTTCTTTCCGTCTTAACATTTGCAAATTTGTCATTTTTTTCCTTTGTGCCCCGCTCCTGCTCCTGCTTCCCAGACTGAGGGCTCAGCCCGGGCTTTATCTCACCAGAGTCCTGTTTGAGTCCCGTCCGTTTGCTCGTGGCTTTTCCTACTTTCCTTTTTTTTTTTCGTCGTAGTCCTCTGGCACATCTTAAGTAGTCGCTGCCCCGGCAGTTTTAAGTACTGTTTGCTTATTCCAGGAGCGTTATCTCTGGCCCGGCTCCTCATCCTGCTCCTGCTGCCCCGCCTCCTCCTGTGTATCATATTAAACTAATCCTAAATGGTTTCTTCACGGTACATTTGCTGGCACTTGTTAGGCAGAAGCCGCAATCCGCAATCCGCAATCTGCCCCACAATATGCACCTGCATATTGTTGGCATTCTGCCGTCTCTGGCTACGGGTATATCTCCTATATATAGTATTTATAAGTACGAGTGCCTACAAAATTAACAACAAATCCCCGAGAGAATCGGGCGGGGGGGAGCGAGAGTCGAAGAAAAGCGGATACCCTGCCAGCCAGGGGATATATGTATATATATTGGTAGAGTCAAATGCGATTAGGGACTGGCTTTATTTTCTCCGGAGACACTGCCTCGACGACTTATCCAATGGGGGCCACAGGAGGCAGCCAGGTGAAAACTCATTGGAAAAACACACACGAAAATATATATTGGCATTTTTGAGTTGACAATGGAAGGATTAAATGTACAAATAAACTGGATAGAAGGATGGATTTTAAACCAGTTTTAAGTAGAAATGTATCATATTTTTATATATGTGTATTAAGTTATTGGGAAATTAATTGAATAAAAAAACTATAAAATATGAAAGTATTTTAAACCATTTTCAGGTTGAATCTAGGTTAAATAATGTCAGATATCAGACTCTTTACTACATTTTAATGTACACAGTTAAATAAAAATAAACAAATAAACTTCCAGCTAGAAATAATATTTAAAAGCTGGCTTAAATAAGTAAACTTTCAGCTGGAAATCTCCACATTTAATATTATCCAAACAAACCCTCCTTGACATATTTGATAAAACTCTTTAAAAATCATTACATCAATTGTTTTGTCAACATTTCTGCATATATATTTAACCCTTCTCCCATATATGTATGTTGTGTACATAAGCATATACATTACGTTCCGAAATAAATAAATACATCAACAAGGCGAACAGGAAATAGCCACTGAATGCCGAGTTACCTCAACTTGGCAAATGTAAACATAATTATTCAATTAAATAGGCCCTCAATCAATCAACCAATCCTTCAATTTGTGGGTGGGAATCAGAGACCAGAGACCAGAGCCAGAGAACCGTCTCATTCAAGTATCGCCGCATTGATTAATGGCTTTCCGAGCGAATGTAAAATTGAATGCCGCTAATTGGGCAACAAATTAGAAATCTATGAAAATAATCACCGCACCTCGGCTCCTCCTCCTCCTGCAGCCTGAACCTGCAAATAGACTCGGAACTTAACTGGCTCTATATTACGGATTATTCCGCCAGCATATATCCAGGCATGAACAATATATACATATACTCTGTGCCGTGCATGTGACGTCAACTTTAATTCGAAAACTCCCGTCCAAACGGCGAATGGCGAATGGCGAACGGCGTTCATTTATGAAGTTATGCGCTAATAAATAGTTCACAATCGACTATAAATTGGCAGTTTCGACCGGCCAACAAAAAGGAGGCGACCCGTCCGGGTGGCGACCGTGTGTGCGAGTCCATATAGAAGCTGCCGCAAAATGATAATAATTACGTGCATTATGTTTAATGCAGGCGATGAACAAAATGAATGAAATGTGTGCGCGGGGGGCAATGGGGGGGAAAGTGGGGGGAGCTCGGTCAATGTGTGGCCATTGATTTCAGCTTTTAATTTGAGGCCATTGTTCTAAGGCGACGACCCTGGGAGAAACAGGGAGTTTAATCTAGTTGAACTTCATATATAAATATTAATAATAAATAAAAATATATACTAAAAAAATATATAACTCTTAATTTTAGACATTCTAAAATCAGCTAAGCAATAAACAGTATTAGAAGAAAAAGCCAAAAATAAGGTCACACTAACTGTATTACTTTTAAAACAATTTTAATTCACTATGAAGAAGGGGATGTTATAAAAAACAACACTTTATGTGGTTCAGAACCTCTTAAATTTTTTAAATACAATGCCACACTAATCACATGTAAAAAATAATATTTTAATGATTCTAAAAATATAAGGTCACACTAATTATATAAATAAATAATTTGTTAAGATTCGTAAAGTGACATTTATATGGAATCCTGTACCCATTTCCTATGCATTATATAATATTTACCATATTTTAAATATTTATTATTTTATATTATTTATTATTATTATATTATTTTGCATATATATATATATATTTTTTTTTTTACTCTTCTCTCCACTCTTTTTTCTCTCAGTGGCATTGCATATGCGAACGAGGAGGTTAAATGCGAGTGCATGTAAATGTTGGCGCCGTGGCCAAACAATAGCCGCTAGTTAGTTTGCTGGCCGTTCGCTTTGCAACTATTATATCCCGATCCTTTTACCCCTCCCCTCCTCACCCTGGCATTCCCTTTTCTCGCTGCTCGATTTTTGTGTGTTGCATTAATTAAAACACAATCATCGCAAAATTATGCATGCCGCTGCCTCGTTGACTCGCTGGGCACAAATTTTATTTATTGAACGTTCAAACAAATAACAAAATGACCCCCGAAAAACCGCGTTGGCCCCAAAAAAATAAAGCCTCTGACATTTAGCAGTTGATTAGCTGTTTGGAAAAACTTGAAGGTTTAGAGGAAAATTCCTTAAATTTGTAAGAACAAAGTAGAAGCTCCAGAAATAAATAATTATTGGGCAATAATAAGAAGCTTTTCCAAGGAAAAATATGCTCCGGAATTTGTTATTTGTTTCGAAAGAAAAGTGCTAATAGTTTCGTGGAAAATTCTGCAGTTTCTCGGGAAAAGCTTTGACAAGCGCCCTCTATAGCGGCTTGGAGGAACTGCTAGCAATGCTGCCAACAGGTGGCGTTTGTTAGAGTCTTCAGGGGGATTTTTTCACAAAATAATAATGGTTCTTTTTGTTAAATTTCTGTTTATTTATTTATAAATCTAATTATTATTATTATTAATATTATTATATTAAGAAGTTAGCATTTTGTTCTCTATAAAACACCCTAAGCATCAACAGTCGCGTGGCTAGCATGTCCTTTCTTAATTCTTTATAAATTGATTTCTCTAAATCCTTTTATTAGTTCATTTAACTTAATTCAAATTAAGGGTCTGCCCCCATTTACTCCCAAGCAATATGCTTGAAATAAACTCTTTACAATGTTGCCACAATGAGTGTTAATTTCGAGTGTTAATTTCGAAAAATGTAATTCCACAACAACAAGTTTAATGACAGCACATAGCCCCCTTCCCCCTTCTTCCACCGTAAATGCATTAAATTCCGCAGTTGCAACTAAACTGGAAACTGGAAAATGGAAACTACAAAGCGAATCAGTACGCAGCAGCGGTAATGACAGTAACACGCATTGAGTTGAGTCCGGCGAGCAACAATACCAATTACAGATGCATCGATACGAGACACAGAGAGGAAAAGGAAGTGTATTAGATTGATATTTAATTCTTTTCTATAATTTAATTAAGCCTTTTTGAAGCTATTTTTGGTTTTGCCATAATAGCATGCTTAGAGATATTTATTTTGATTATTTACTTTATAAACATTTTCAATGGCTCTACATCTTATTTCAAATAGTAAGTACCTTTGAATAAATGTATTTATATAACGGTTAAATAGGTTTAATTATAAGGTAAGTTTATTATATACTTTAATTTTATACTTTTTTGATTATTATTGTATTTAAATATAATTTATAAGAAAGAATCTAATATTTGTAAAAAAAAAACCCAAGATCTAGTTACTTGATTGCTTTTAAGCCCTTTCAACTCGTAATATATATTTCATAGTTCCCCAAAATCCCCTTAATAATCCTTGTTGTATTTTAACTACACTGTAAGTAGCAGGAACCGGAAGTGGAATCATTAACCCTGAGTGCCCAAAGTGCTGCATTAATTACGATTATTGAAAATCAAAACATAAATGCCAGTTAAGCACATTGCAGTGTGTGTTGCGGAGACACAAACACAATTCAGGAGGAGGAAGGGACGATGAGGGAGTCCTAGCAAGTCCTGAAGTGAAACCGAACTGAAAATCGTATTAAAATAATTACATTTAATGGCAGCCGATCGCCGGGACCGAAACTCATTTGTTTTTATTAACGCCACATGTAATTGCAAGCATCGCACGTTGCATGTTGCACATTGCACATTGCACATTGCACATTGCATGTTGCACGTGCCCAGCCATATGGAAATGCGCAAAAAGGACCGAATAGTTAACGACTATTTAACCAGAAGGAATTAACCTCATTTTCATGGTTTCATAATTAATCCAATTTGTTCAACATATAAATTTCGCCGAGTCTCAAAAGTTCTGTTTGCTTCTTCTCCTTCTATGGAAGTTGTTGGTGTTATTGTTGGTGTTATTGTTGTTGCACTTGTTGTTGTTGTTGTTGTTGTTGTTGTTGTTGTTGTTGTGAGTACGCCCCCATCAGACCGATCATAATTGGAAATTTATTATCCACCGCGGAGTTGTCGACAGGGGAGTTTTGCTGTAATCAATATGCAATTGTGTCGCTTTCCCTCCTTTCAGCCTTGCCTCACCGTGGACCACGTGGCGTATACGCAATGCGGACAATCAGCCGGAGAAACAGGAGCCGAGAAGCACAGAGGCAGAGTGGGAGAAAATGGAAAGAGAAAGAGCAGGATAAGGAGAAGGAGATGGAGAAGGAGCTCGGTAACTGCAACAAGAACAACTTAATGCGCGGCCACAAACAAGGGCAATTATGAAACGCCAGCGTACTTATGCCCGTGAGACGGCTCCCTGGCAGTCGGGAAGGGGTTGTGCGGGGTATGTTGTGGTGGCAAAAAGAAGCTGCTGCCGGGAAAATTACCCCCCGGGAAAAACTGGGAAAATTCAAGAGCCAGAGCTGGAGGAAATGAAAATTCCTGACCCTAGGCAACTTTCAAAGCTGCGACTGTCCCAAAAAAGCTTTCTATGATTTTCGAAAATTATAATTTGTTTCTCGTGGTGTTATGTTGTTGTTAAAAATTATTTAATGTTATGTTACATTATTATGTTATGTTACTTTTATGCTGCTATGTTGCCCAACAGTTTGATATCATGTATGATATATTACATCCTGTTAGTCTACATTTCATGTATATATCTTAACATAGTCAAAGTTCTCCAGGAAATAACATTTATTGAACATCTGTAGTATTGATCATTTTTAATGCAAATAAAACAAAAATAAGTCTTAAATTCTTATTTACTTCACGTTTTGGGAAAACAAATGTTCATTTAATTTGTACATTTACCAAATTTACCAAACAATTTTTATTTGAACATAAGTAAGTTGCCTTTACTTCAACAAGCCAAAGTTTGTACATCGATAAATTCATATAATAATTTTTTGGCAAAATCAACGAAGGGAAGGAGTTGTTTCCGACCCTATAAAATCATAAATATTCTTGATCAGCATTAACAGCCAAGTCGATCTAGCCATTTTTGGACGAGAAAAATATTTTTTCAAAATTTTATAAGGGGTTACATCGTCAAAATTGTCAAAAAATAACAAAAAATGTACAATTTCTAAAATTTGAAATTTATAAAGACGATTTTTAGCCCAATAAAAACCATCATAAAATAGCTTTCCGATTTAAAAATAAAGCATTTCTGGCTTAGCTATGAACGATTTTCATGCAAGGGTATGTACACTTCGGCTTCCCGAAATTTGCTTGCATTTCTTGTTATTTTTTATTAGTTAGAGAACAATATATTGGCTTTTAATCGCTTTTAATCTCATCTCTCAGGGCATAAAATATTCTAATAAATATTAATACAAAATTCTAGAGAACATAAATCGAAATCCATCGACATCACCAAGCAGAGAACAAAGACATAAGACTTACAACAGAGCCAATTGGTTTTGAATTGGAAATTCCAAATAAACCATAATAAATTATATGGCTTAAATAAAACATTATTATATAATTAAATCACTTATACCTCCCATCCCATAAAATTAGCAACAAGTATCCTGCAAGGACTCCGAATTAGAAGTGCAGCTTAGCCGGGACTTGGACCCTGAACTGTTATACGAATTATTCGAAGAGCGGCTGCGACTGCCGCTCTTCGTAAGAGTTCAAAGGGTCACGTTGGCGCATGACCCGCAAAGTTAACAGGACATGAGAGCGAACCATTACTTCCTTCGCTCTCTTCAGACATCCTGTTAGCTTCCAAGGCACTTAGCCGGGTTCCGATCCAAGCCATAATTATTATGGCCACAGCATCCGACACGCTCTCTCTTATTGCGCCGACGCCGTGGGAATCGGAAAACTCTCTGGAAATAACAGTCGGGGAAGAGACATGTGTTTTGCCGGCTTCTATTTTGAACTCTGAAAAATCGGCGACATTTTTGAATGCGAGCACTCAGTTAACCCTTCAGCCGTCCATATCCTGCAGGCCATCGAATAAATCTCAATTACCTTCTGGCAACAAATCACAGGCGTTGCTAATGCAGCTAAAAATTTATACAATAAAAAGTCTTGGAGATTTTCTGCAGACTGCATACGTTTTCATTTTAACAAAGTAATTCGGTTGGGCAAAGGGTTTTCTTTTGGTTTTATTAAATATATATTAATTATGAAATAAGGAAAACATTTAGGAATTGGTTTTAGAATTATATTTACCACGAAGTTCTTGTTCTTTTAAAAATGTAAACTAAATCAAATGAATAAATTAAATTAGTTTAAGTCTCTCAAGAATATTGGTGTGTTTGAAAAAATATTTAATAAATAAATAATGCTACAATGTAGGGACTAAAATATAGTTTTAAAATTTAGACAAAGGTTAGGAAGGTTTAGGGAATGAATATATTTTTTAAATATATCTTAAAAGAACGAATATAAAATGTGAAATAAATTAAGCTAAGAAGTAAACTAAGTAAATTATTATAATAAAATCTACAACTTACAAAAACCTGAATTCATTTAAAAATAATTTCATTTAATTAATGTTTAACGCCCTCCAAAATCACTTCAAAAGCTTTGTACCTTCAAACCCATCAAGATGCGCCACATTCAAGGACTCCCAGGACTCGGGACTCTACCAAATTGGTTGGGCATTAAAGGGAATAATATACAAATCAGCCTGCTGCTTGCTTGTTTATTAATTCGGGCGGGAAAGGGGGCCGAGGCCGAGAGGCCTGTGCCAATCCACAGACAATAAATCAAGCTGAGTAACAGCTATCTTACAGCCGGAACATCAACTATATTGTTGGCCCCTTTTTTTTGTTTTGGTTCTGTGTCCCCCATACATTTCCCCCCGGAAGCTTCCGCTTCCAACGTCTTCATTTTGCAGTCATCACGTCTCGCCCCCTGCTACGGGCTACGGGCTACGGGCTAGAGTCCCCGCCCCTGGCACATTTTCGCCTTTTAATTTCGCACTTGGGTCATTTTGTTGTTTGGTGTGGATTATAAGACCACTTCATATTCATGCAACTAACAACCGACCCGGCACAAGGCACAGGGCACAAAAAATACAGAGAGACCGCAGAAAAAGGAGCGCCAGCCCCCTGGAAAGCCAGACGCTCGCAGGAGGTAGGCGTAAAAACCAGCTGCCTTTTGTATTTAGCCACAAAAAATAAAGGAAAAGCGGGGGCTGGGGGAAGAGGGGGAACGGGGGAGGCCGGCAGCCGGCAACAATAAACATTTCCAAGTGCAAGCTGACCGAAATGAAAGGCCAAAAGGTTTTCGCCGGGGCCAAAAGGCAAAAACAGTCAACGGCACAAGAAGAAATAGGAGAGGAAGCGAAAAAGGCCAGGCCAGAAGCGGTCCTGGGAAAACCGGGGAAAACTCTATTTTCTACACGGATAAATAAAGGAAGCTATTAAAGAAAATTAAATGAACATTTAAGGAATATTTTGATAAGATAAATGAAATTTTTCTTAGATTTTTAGGACTATTTTGTGTTACTTAAAAGGTTTCGAAGTATTTAAAATTTTCATTAGAACAATTTTCAACAAAGCTTCAACTTCTAAAAAAGAAAAGAAATTTGTAAAAGGTTCGTTCTGTAAGTTAATTACAATTAATTAATAGAGGAATTTATTTCAAAAAACCATTTAAAATATATCAAATACTTTGATCAGTCTTTAAAATTTATTAAAAATATTCTAAACACAAGCCCTTCCATTTTGTGGTTTAGTTTCCATGAAATTAAGCAGCAAAAATTAATATTTTGATAAGAAGCCTTAGAAAACTAATTTTTTTAATTATATAGATTTTTTCACAGTGCTCCAGCACTCCAATGTCTGCTGCCGGGAGGACAATGTGATGGCGCAGGAAAAATACAAAAAAAAAAAAAAAAGAAAAAGAAAATCGCAGAAGAAAGGCACAAAAGTAACAACTTAATTTCTGCTCCTTTTCTGCCGCCCTGCTGCTTGGTTAGCCGTTGGAATTCATCCCGGCGACACTGGCCATCCATTGAAAGGCAGTCCATCAATCAGAGGAGGAGCAGCAGTGGAAGTGGAGCGAACTAGGAGATGATTGGGACCAGGCGGCATCCATTCTTTGTCCTCGCCAAGGAAACCACTTTCGGGGGCAACCGACATATTGCCATAAATTCATATTTTCGGAAAAGGGACCACCGGACGCTGTCATTAGGTGAGCTTTTGGCCAACTAATTGGAGGCAAGGTGAGTTCTTGGAATAAAATAACAGGTGAAGGGGTAACAGATTTAGTTACAAAAGATCTGGGAAATCATTAAGCAATTTTATAGAATTGTAAAATTAAAAAAGTAAACCTTAAATGCAAATAAAATACAATTTAAAAATAAAAAGCATTCTAAATATGTAATTTTTCAAGCCATATATCCTTTTACTACCTAAAAAGTGAAACATTTTAATGAGCTTCTTATTTATCTACTCGAGACTTGCCTCTAAAATTAGTTAAAAGCCCTGTCTGAGCTGTCCGAACTCATTTGGCCTAAGCTCCATTAAGAACTATCATCAGGTGTCTCTTTGTTAGTTATCCTTGACCCTTTTTCCATTCATTTTAAGCCTCCTTTCGCCGCGCACCGCCCACTTGAGCCGCATAATGCCAATTTAGAAAGAAAGGCCAGTCACCGGAAATAGCAAGAAGAGAGAGAGGCCATTTTTAGGCCACTTTTATTTATATCTGTATAAATCCTTACATTCGGATTTACCACATAGTTGAAATTAATTTTTCCTTTTAGCGAAATGTTGGGAAAAAGTACGAGAGGGGAATGAAATTAGAAGATGTTTGATCTCAAAACTTTGCTATTAGATCATGATATTGAAATCAATTTATATATCTATAAATTCTTTTAATAATATCCCCAAATATTATATGTGTTATAATTCATAAAGCTAGGAACACTTTCAAGAACCTCTAAGCTCTTCCTAAGCTCTTCTTGAAGATATGTAGAAAAGAGCCTAGTTAACCTTTACTAAATTCCTGAATTTTATATAAATAATAAATAAAAATTAACAAACCTTACAGATTTCTTCTTATTAATACTAATTTCCCAGAATCACACATTTCACAGCTGTTTCTTTTTTCCGGGAAACCACTTGCCGTCGCGCTTTTTGTTTTCCCTTCCGCTTCCGTTTCGTTTCTTGGTTTCTGCGCGACTTCCGGTTTTTTCTTTTCGGCATTTTTGTGGCTGATAATTTGTTGACCATCCGCATTTTCCGCATCGCTCTCTGTCTCGCACGCACTTCATGTATTATTTAACTATTTTCCGTCGCCGCCTTTCGTCCCCGCTTTGTTTTGTTTTGTTTTAATTAAAAGTGCTGACCGCCGAGCTGTACCTACTAGCTACTCCTGGTGAGCCTTTTACCATTTTCCCCATTTTCCCAACCATTTTCCCAACCCGCCCCCTTGGCCCACATCGCGGGGCATGTCTGTGCATTAATGTGGCTTATAATCAAGATCCGCCAACAAAAAGCGTAGCAAAGTGGAGTCGAGTCAAGTGGAATGGAATAAAAAGTTGTTCGTCCTGCTTTTTGGCCACATCAAAGGCAAGGCCACTTCGTCTGCCGCCCCCTACCACCCCCTAGGATATCCTCCGGAGTAGCCCCCCCTCCTCCCATCCATCGATTGTGGTCGCATTTTGTTGTTTATGTTGTATATTCCATTTCGGTCTGTCGAAACTTTCATCATCCGCTTATCTCCGTTTGCGGTTACCATATATCCCCATAAATATAGCACGATATATATACAATATAGTAGTAGTTGAGGGAGAAATATGTTTTCTATATGGCAAGCCGGGCATTAGTTCATAAAATCCCTAGTTTACAGGGTTTATATTTTATTCTAACAAAAAATATTAATTAATAGAAATGGGTTGAAAAATAAATTCGGTTAGTAAAGAATGTAATATGATTGTAATTTTAAAGAACAAATTGAATTTAACTAATAAAATATATGTTGAAGCTTAAATTAAACAAAATATATCAAATCTGTTGGAGATATATAAGTTTTCCTTATTATAAAATATATATATTAAACCCTGCAAATTATATACCCATTTCCTTGAAAGCCTTGACCCGCTAACCCGATTTTCATCTCAATATTCACCGGTTTTCAGCCTGTGAACAGGCCTGAGGTGAGTGGAAATAAATGCCAAGAAGATGTTGCGGAAGGGGAAAATTGAGCGGTGAATGGAGGGGAAAACTAAAAGAAAATTCAGCTGGCAGACAAGGGTTAGATGGCTGCGAAAATTAACGACACGCCGCGCGCGGTTTCATTTGTTTTCTAATTTAAATTTATGTTTATGAGTTATGACCGCCCTCCCTCCCATACTTCCCCCCGCACTTATAATTATGAGTTTCTGGTCTAGGCTCTTCGCTGGCTATTAATTTTTGAGCACTTTGTTTCGCGGCCTCGGATTAGTTTACTTTTACTTGACTTCACACCACTCTGCCACTCTGCTGCCACTCAGTGTGTAGGTTCTCTCCAGTAATTGGATGAGGATGAGGCAACGGGGCGTATAAGTAATGTGGCCGGCAATTGACAGATGTGGCTGGGAAATCAGAAACCCGAAATGGGATGGAGATCCTGCTTTGCTTTTAATCAACTTTGCGTGGATTAATATCAGCGGCTAATTGCCTAAAGAGATTGGTGTCTCAAGTCCTTCGACAGCCTTGCCAACATCCAAGGAACATGACTAGAACAAGGTTTTTAATGGTAAAAATATATTTTTCAATATTTTCTGAAAATAAAAACCTGATTTCCAAGCTAAAATTAAAGTTAACTCTTCTACAAAGATTTTTTTGCTATTTCTAGACTTTTCCTGAAACTCAAATAATTTTTACTAATAAGTACTGACTTTTCCCATATTTCAACAATTTTCCCCGTTATATTTATCAAGAAAAAGGACCAACTCCTTGAATGTTAAATGACTGACCAACTTATTGGTAATTTTTCTGCCACGAAACCTCCAATATTTCGATGTCCTGTCCTCTCATTTAGTTTGCTGATGCCGCAGGCGCCTAGTCTTGCCCCCAGAAGAGTCCTAAAATTCGCTAGGTCCTGCTTCACTTCCGCTTCAAGGATAGTTGGCCGCAGAACGGAAGTGGGGTTAAGGGCATGTCCTTTCTCTCTCTCGCTCTATGTCTCGCTCTCTGGAGAGAGAGAGGGCGAAAAAAAATTCATTTATTATTAAAATCACTTTCGTTGCAATGAGGATTCCAAATGTCCTATCGTTTCGTTTGTTTTTATTGGTGTGCGTGTGTCGCTCTCCCCTCTCCCCTCCACTCCCCACCCCTCTGCGTCATGTCCTGACGAGAATTGTCCTGAACTAGTCCAGTCCATGTGTGTAATGTTCGCTGGTCCCCATGGCAGCCCCAGCTCCAGACCTTGTCCTGAAAATTCCTGCTCCTGAAACGTGGCCATTAGTGCCGATGAGTTGGCTTTTTTTTCAGAGACAAATTAAGAGGTAAAAAAAAGTGTAAAAATATCTTTATACAAGATTAAACTGTTTTGTAGTTTTTAAAAAATATTATTTTGTATTTATTAAATATTCTTTGAGAAGCATAATTATCTTCCATCAGTCTTCCTTAAATTGTTCACCAAAGCGAAACTTGGCTAGTTTTCTGTATTATCTAAAGAGACCTTCTACAGACAGACCCATTGAAGAGGTCCTTTAACCCACCATCAGCATCCTGCGGAGAGTCGCTTGTTGTTGCTGGGTTAACAAGTGTCATATGTGGTTGCTGGATGTCTCTGCATCTGTCTGACTGTGGTAATGGCACAGCTACTGCTACTTCTGCCACTGTCCTTTCCTTCCGAACTTTCTCCGCCCCCTCCTCCTGCCGATTTTCCAACCCCTCCTTTCCCAGCTTCGGGCATCAACATCCTTCGACTGTCCAAAGAGAAGGAGATGGAGAAGGAGAAGGAGCGGCAGCCGCACCTGTCTCAGGTCGTGGCATATTCCTTGGATTTAACTCAAGTGTGCTTTGGAGATTTTGTAGCCGCTTTAAAACGTTATGCACCACCGGAAAATCCCATCCCTCTCTCTCTCTCTCGTTGGAAAAATCCCCCATCCCCCTCCATCCACTACTTCGGGTTGTTTGTTTTTGTGTTGTTTTGGGGCTGCGCAAAATGTCAACGAAAGTGCAAATAAAATCTAATGGCGAAATCATTGCAAAAGTTACGAATACAGACGTGCCTACACAGGGGGAAAAAGCGGGGATTTAAGAAAATATATATTAAAAAATATATAATAAATAATTATTAGTTATAAATCTATAATTTAAGGGATCTTTGAATAGGTATAACATATTTTAAAGTATTAAAGTAGGATCATTTTTAGTTATGAAATTGAAAAGTTAAAAATCCCTTTTCTGAGATACTTTATTTATACTCGAATGCTTTTTTCTTTATAAATGAATAAAAATATAAATATAATAATAAAATAAATATTTTATAATAATAATAATTTATAATGAGGTCTTATCTAGAAGGAATAATGCTTTTTAGAAACCGATTTCCTATTTATAAAACAATTAGGCTTCCTCAAAAATTGAAAATTACAACAACCTGTCTCATATTGGGAAATAAATATATTTATATATATTTTAAACAGTCCCAATTTTTTTAAAGTGTATATTTTTGATATCTGCGTGTATGCCTAGGTGAGCTGTGCGTGTGTTTGTGTGGGCTTAATGTCCTTGTCATTTGGTTTGTCGCACCCGCGTGAATTTGTTTTTATTCCAGCATTGCATTTTATGAGTCGGTCGGCATTTTTGCCAAACGCATTTCGCATTTCGCACTTCGGCATTTTGCTCGACCTTCTCGAAACACACACACACACCGACACACACACAAATACACAATACAATGGGTGTCATTCCGTCGATTTAATGACCCCAAAGCTGGCAACCGTTTTGCCATCATCGCCGAGAAATCTCGTTAGGGATATTAGTCTCCACTCAAAGGAGGCAGAAACAAGTCCCGCAGCCAAAGTTGGCATCAAAAGAGCACAGCAAACTTGGCCATATAACTTTTAAACGATTTGGGTCTGGCTTTGACTCGATTTGAGCCGCACTTTCGTCTGTTATTTGATTATTTTCCGGTTTCGAAACTCCGCTGGCATTTCATAACATTTCTATTTTTTGGCATATTGATACAAATTGATACGTTTTTTAATGTTTTTTTTAAAGAAAGTTTGCAGCAGAGAAAGAGAGCAAGCTATTGCTTACAGGGTTTACCTTACCTGACAGGGTGTACTCCTTCTCAAAGGATGTACTCCTCCTTACAGGTTGTATTCCACCTTACAAAATATACTTCTCCCTACAGGGTGTACTCCTTCCTACAGGGTGTATTTCTTCCTACAGGGTATACTCCAATCTACAGACAGTACTTATCCCTATAGGGTGTACTTCTGCTTACTCCTCCTTTTCAAGAAAGATGTAAACTATTATATTTATCCCATTAAAAAACATATAGAGCAACTCCAGCAACTGACTCTTAATATTTACTCATTCTCTTGCTTCTATCCACGGTTTTAGCTTTAAATAATAGCCATAATTACGGTAAGATATATATGTAAATAAATATATTAGAGTAGCCTCACTCTGCTATTAAATAAGAATGTTTCGGTTGGCATCTTAGCCTGATTTCATTTCGGCCAAAGCCAATTCCTAATCTTCTTTCGCACTGCCACTTGATTCAATTTCAAATATTTGCCTGTGGCCAGAACGAGGACAGGCAGGACTGGTGGGGGGGGATTCGTCCAAGGGGAACGGGAAGTGTGTGGGTCGAAAAGGATAAAAGGAAGAAACGTAGCGAGTGAGGGGAAGGTTGGGCACTAAAGGTGCTCAAATATTTATGCCCCTTGTGGTGGATAACCGAAGAAAACACAATGAAACTAAATAAGAATATTGCGATATACAATAACCGACTCCCGCAGCCCGATCCGCTGAATAAAACATGGACACTGAGAGGAAAAAGGGCCCAAAATGATATAAAATAATCAAAACGTTTTATAAAATATTAATATAAAGAGAAGTAACCATTTCCCATGCTAAATTTTTTGTTTTAAATGAATATTTGGCCCCTTAATATTTCATCAATTCTTAACTTAGTACAACTTTCTTTCTTTCAGTGCATCCTTCTGCATAATCAGGGGACTGAAAAGAAGGAGGCTCTCCACAGGATTCGCAATGAATTTCTGAATTTAGGCGCTGCTCTCCTTCGGAGCTGCGGTCTCTCTGCCCCCCTCTCTCTCTCTCTCTCTTTCTCTCTCTCCCCGTATGAGTAGTGCACAATTACACACATTTTTCTTCCTGTATCCTGCTGGCGTATCCTTGAATCTGGCTATTCCCGTATTCCGTATCCCGTATCCTCTGTATCTGTATCTATGTGTCATCAAATATTTATGGACGTGCCGGGGGAAGCCGCCAAGCAATCGCTTCATATTCAATATTCAGTTGTTACGCGCGGCAAGTGCAGCAAATTGCCAATTCGCCATTCCAATAAGCCAAAACCAAATGAGCAGCAGGCCAAACAATGGCCAACAAGGGCACTTGGCGACGGCGAAGGGAGTGGGAGCGGGAGTGGGAGTGGGAGCGGGAGAGGAAGAGGAAGGGAGGAGTCGCAAACTGAGACGCACAGCAGATAATACTGCAGATTCCAAAGGCAATTATGTCGGGCAACAGCAACATAAAGTGGAAACATTGAGATCTCTGATTTGCTTTGAAATTTAGGATTTTAAGCCTTTAATCTTACTCAAATTTTTAGTTATAAATTCTTATTAAACTTCGTGTCGATGTTAGAAAAGAAAGAATAAAAAAAGGCAGCTCTTCGACTTTCCAAATGTCAAAATTGAAATCCACAAGAGTGGATCGTAGAGGATCGTGGAGAGAGGCTCTCTCGCTTTAAGCTTTCACTTCCAAACTAAGCCAGTCACTTCCCACGTTATTTGTATGAAACAAATAGGCAAAGGCAAGATAAGAAAAAGCGAAACACAGAAGAAAGAAGAACGAGATGAGGATAAGATAAAAATGGTTACACTTACTTGTTTATATTGGATGTTGAAAAAAAGCATTTTAATTTTTGTAAGGCACTCTTCACACACACACACACACTTGTACAATTTTTTTAACCGCAGCTTACACATATTCACACTGCTGCATTGAAGGAACTGATGAACTGAACTGATTTCCAACGGCCAGCGTGAGAGATCGTTCCGCGATAATGAGGCGACGCTGATGGCTCTCTCTCTCGCTGGCCACTTCCAACAATCTTCCAGTTTCAACTTGGACTGGAAACACGATCCACTTTTCGTGCGAAGGGAAGTAGCTAGCTAAATGATGTACCTAATTGGATTAAATAAAATTATTATTGAAAATGTTTAAAAAATAAGTAACTAGGAGAAATAACTGATTAAATTAATTTAACCTTTCTAAAGCTTAATCTTAATCAATATACCTTTAATTGTAACTTACATTGGGGTTTTTCTTTACGAAATGGTTTTTTTAAGTACTTAAAATACTTTTAAAAATTGTTAAAAAATACTTCTCTTGCTAAAATCCCAGAAATAATTAAATTTTAATACTTTTTTGAGCCCCAACATCCTTCTACAGCCCCTTAATTGCTCTCGCTCCCTCAAATGCTCTACCTGTGCCGCTGCATATGTAAATGCAATCAAATTTGCAACGGTCATTTGGCCAATCTAATGGCCATTTGGGGGGCTAGGAGGAGGGCTAGCAGGCATAAAGGATAAGGCAGACAAGGGTTAAGGCCAAGGGGTTAAAGGCGGCGCGGCATTTATGTATTCATAAAGCAGCCACCGTGGCTGCATCTGAATGATGTTTACCTCATAAATAAATAATTGCTGAGCACAAATATGCGGAGCTGCAGACAAATTACCAAAGGGGGCGGCGGCGGCGGGCGGAAAATGTTGCCAAAAAGTTACGGTAAAAATATAACGAAAAAAACAAAAAACAAAACGCGGTCGACTTAAATAAGAATCTACTTACTCACTGCCAAAAAATGGGTTGCCTTCGGGTGTTGTAACTGCATTTCAGGAACAGAGCTTACGTGCGGGGATTTTGGGTGAATTCACGGCAAGGATTTGTGCAGGGAAAGCCGCTTAACTGGGTATTTATTATAATTTAATTCGGGGACACATAAAAAACAATTGTATTTATCTATTTAGACTGCAATTAAGTTTTAATAAGTGCGGAATTAGGGTTTATAATCTAGTCTGCTGATGATAAAAACAAATCACGTATACGCCCTGGGGTCCGAACTTAAATGGGCAAAATATAAGCATGTTGGCTTAATTATAATTATAAATAATAGTTTCACTATATTATCCTAGTAATTCATTTAAATTAAATATTTCCTAGAACAAGTTAAAGTATATTTTGTTCTGTGTTCCCCTCAAAAAACTGATTGCATTTGTACGAAAAATATATATTTCCACTCAAAGTCATCGAAATCAAACTGATACTGATCCTGAACCGTCTGTCACGGCTCATCAGGCTCTTAAAGCCGAAAATGACGAGTGTAAGTTCCACTCTAATGGCCACCAAGTGGCACAGGGGCGAGTGTGAATGCCAGAATGCTGAATGCCGAATGCGAATGTCTCGCAGATGTGCCAGAAAGTAACGTAACATAACGTAAAGGATACGGAACGAGACAAGGTCCGGGCCGGGGCAGTAGACATGCGAAATGTCAGTAGTATATCATTTTTTAGTGAAGTGCAACCGCAGCAGCATCAGCCGCCGCAGGGGCGGTGTGGGGCCGGGGGGGCGTGGCCTCGACCCCCAGACGAAAATTCACAGACACAGACACACAAAACGAGACGAGACGCACACCGATACAGAGCCAGACGCAGGATATACACTGTGGGAAAATATGTATTATTTATTATATAAATCTATTTTATATAATATATATTTAATAGTTTTTAATTGTGTTTTTTTATTTAATAAAAGATTGCTGACTAAAATATATATCTTAAATTTAAAGTAAATCAAGTTCCAAAATATTACGTATGTTCCCTGTCTCAAAACTCATACTTAAACCTCATAAATTTATTTGGCTTTACCTTTATTTAATCAAATTTTGATTGTCTGCTTTCTAGCCTTGTTTTTCTCCCAGTGCAGCGATACAAATACAGTAGTTGGCCAAAAAACGCCCGCACTTGAATTAAACATCTTTCACATTTCGCAGTTGTACGTCGTTGCCTGCCGCTTCCACATGCACCCACACACACACTCCTACTGGAACAGCCTCACACCCACGCACACCCCTGCACTCACCCACACACACACACTCATGTGTGTGTGTTAAACCAATTTGTCTGACTGCCTTGTTGTTTTTGTCGCTGAGAGCGAGAAAGGTTCTAGAAGTTTGGAAATTGAAATTAAATGTATAAATGTATTAAATGTAAAAATGTATTAAATTGTAAATGTATTAAATGTAAAAACAAATTGTGCATTTATTAAATTAAATTTATAACATAAAAAAAATAAATTTGAAGAAATAATTTAATGAATTCCGTTTACATAATCTAATCTTCATAAATGTTTAGTATAAATCATTACCATTTAAGAATTTATAACTAATTAACCTTGTGGCTTTCCTTACGGCTTGTTATCATATATATTTCTAAACATTTAAAGCTAGAAATAAATTTTAATAAATATTGGATTTTAAATACATTATGCATATTAAATACATTAGTAAGCCTAAATTAAAGATTTATTAGAAATCAATACCTTTGAAATTTATTAATTTATAAGATGTATTTAGCTTCTGGCTTTTTTTATTCAAATAACTATTATGACATAATAATGAATGAAATACTTAATAAAATACATTTTAGAAATATAACATTTTAAATTATTTATTATTTAAATTAATTAATTTATTTATTTAATAATTATTTATTTATATTACAAATATTCGGAAACTTTTCGCTCAGCCCTCTTCCGTTTCAGCCAAAAACTAAGGCACTGCCTTACTGGTGAGTTTTGGGTGGCATTACATCTGAGCCATGAGAGCAGCTGCTGCTGCTGCTGCTGCTGCTGCTGCTGCTGCTGCTGCCTTTTTCCTCAGCTTTTCCTGCTAAATTCCTTGTTGTTGCTCTTTTTCCTGCCATCTTTTTGATATCATCGCCAACGTCGACAGCGACTGCGACTGCGACTGCGACTGCGACTGAGACGCCTTCTTGGTCGTCGTCGCTCCTTCATAAGAAATTCATAAGTATTTCCGCTTCTCTGATTTTTGATTCGGTAATTAAAATGCAACTGAGATTGCGCTCGTTCTGTGTGTGTGAGTGTATCTGCGGAATAACATACATATATTTACACATAACACATGTCAGGAGTGGTAAAAATTAGGGATACTAGTAAGTTTTTTTTTTTTATAAATTTAAGCAACTAACATTTCATATTACCAAGGAAACTATTTGTTTATGAAAAGAGTTTTTGAAGCCCAACTTGCAGCTGTTCCAAAAAGTACTCCTAATATTTTATATTGCATACTTTTAGACGTCTATTGAAGAAATTTCAACATTGTAAGGATATATGGTAGTTCATTTACTTAATTAATATTAATTCTTGTGTAAGTGTAAACATATTAAACCCGTTAATGTTGCATCACTGCACACATTCCTAATGCACATCATTCGCTGATTGTTTTTGCCAACTCAAAGACACACACACACATGTGTGTTTATATATATATTATAGTGTGTGGAAAACTGTTTTTCCAGGTGCTCCCTGGGCCCCGAAAGCTGATTGCTTTGGCTGCTTTTGGCATTGGCAGCAGTCGTCGAGCTTTGATTACTCGAACGGTTTCTAAGCACCAGAAGGGGACCCTTTGCAGACCCCATTCCCATCCGACATCCTTCCATCTTGCCTCCATTCTGGGGCAATGCAACAGTGGCAAAACGCATTATCTGCTTCAGCTGTCAAGTGGAAAGTGGAGAGTGGAAAGTAGTGGAGGAAATCGTGGGAAATCGGCGAGTGGAGAGCCAGCGCAAAGCGGAGCCAACGAAATATATATATATATATGTATATATATGTATATATATTTTGCAATTTCATTTACAAAAGTTTATCTTGGAGTGCGCGATTTGCGCCAGGAAACGGACTGCGACTACAACTGTGACCAGGTGAAGGAGGCTCAGTCACAGTCGCAGCCAGAATCCCGGTCCCGGTCCCGGTTCCAGAGATCCTGGCACAGGACGAACCAAAAATACAGCAGGCCAGCAAAGTGTCTCCTAACAGAGAGGTCGACCCAGGGAGGTACCCTAAACGAGGAATTATTATTTAAAGAATTTAATGTCATTTTCGTTAATTTAAGTTTAATTTAAAAATTAATAAAGAGGATTAAGAAAATAAATATTGAAATAATAATCGAGGAATTATTAAATAAAGAATTTAGAGTCATTTTAAATTAAAAATTAATAGATAGGATTTAAGATATTATTATTAAAATATAAGCTAATTATTTTAAATTAATTTCAATATCAAAGTACATTAAAATTTTATGACATTTCTAATACCTTAAAAAATATATCAAAAATCGATTCGAGTGCCGATATGTTCCAAACTCTAATTAAAATTTGATTTTCACAATTTTTTTAGCTTAGATTTTTTAAATCTATTATTTATTTCGAATTTTATTATTAAAATAAATTGAACACAACTAAAAATTTTAGTACCTATTAAAAATATATCTGTTATCGATACAAATATCAGAATCGAACCATAATTAAGCCCCACGAAGCCTTTAGAAATCTGTCATTTTCGTTCTTATAAAATCATTCGAAAAGTAGGCTTTATTATCTTCGTTTCAGGAATAAAAGATATTGACTGACATCTTTAATAACTAATTAAATATATCGGAAATAAACAAAAATATCGACAATCTACTAAATAAAACTCGAATCTTGAACCTAGAATCTTCTAAAATCATCGTTTGAATAAAACTCCAATGAATTGAAATGGCTTCCTGGGGAAGGGTATGGGAAAAAGCGAATGAAAGAAAAGCTAATGGCATCAAAGAAGAAAATCAAATATTGCTCAAGTGCCACTGGCAGCCACACCAACAACAACATCAACAACAACAACATCAACAACAACAACACACCAACAACAACAACACACCAACAACAACAAATAGAAGAAGAAGCCGATTATCGTGGAAAACCGTGTAAGAAAACATGCAGATGGTCCAAAGGAAACTTTTTGGCCAAACGATAGACCGCAATGCTGCCAGAGCCAGCGACTCAAGACCCGAGATTCGAGATGAGATTTTCCCGGCCAAGAGGAGGAGGAGGCGTGGGGCTTTGCGAACAAGTTTATATGATTTTGATGAATTTCCGTGGCAACGGGGCCAAAATGAAAGCGCGACTCGATAAGTAGCAGTTAAGATTTCGCTGCTCTTCTCAATATCCGCATGGTCAGAGCGAAGGAGGAGTTTTCCCTGCCTCTATCTCCATTTTCCCCCCCTTCCCCCGTCTCACCTTTGAGTTTAATATCAGCGAAAAAGATGAGAAATCCCAGGAGGGGGGAAGGGAATGGCACTCTGCCACCGCTGGAAAGTAATTTCCTGCAATTTAAACTAAAGAAAAATAAGGAAGCGTCTTTGATTTCCGCGTGAAATGTTGTGGGCGGTGGTGGGGTTGGGGTTTTTCCGACCTTCCCCCCCGGGAAAACCCTTGACGAAACCCCTTAGTGGGTGGATCGAATTAAAGTTGATTCAATTTATTATTAGCCTCGGCTTATTGGATAACCGCGACGAGCTCTCGGCAAATTGCATTGCCCTCGCCTCGCCGATGATGTTGACGGCGCGCCAAACAAATCGAGTAAGTGAGTCAAAGAAATCGAATAAGTTGACTAAGATCCAGGAATCGAATTAATCGAATACTAAGGAATGCATAAGGCATTCCATATTGTTGATTTCAGTGTAAATTTTATCTTTTTAAATACAAAATTAAGCCTTTTCTGAAGAGAAACAAAGTAAAGTGGGCTCTGTTTTGGTGGAGAGGAAATAACGATATTGTTCGATATATAAATTGACATTTATAACGATTATAAACAATTATAAGCAACAGCAAAATAAAGCCAAACCAACAATAATTTTTATATTTAACAATTAAGTCTTAAAAGTTTTTTTTTTATCCTTTAAACAAAAAAATTAAAAGTCCCTTATTTGCACCAAAAAATGTTGTCCAAAATGACAGCTGGCAGCATTTGTTTCGTCTTGGCCAGAGTTTTTAGCCAAAAATGTTAACCTAACTCGTATTTTTCGCCAATTTCTGTTCTGCTTCTGCTTTTTGCTTCTCTTTTTTCTGTTTTGTGTTATTTTTTTGTTTCCATTTTAAGCGGAGGGAAGGGCAGGCACTCCTCCTCCATTTTGGGCGCGACACCAAATGAAATGCCTGAGGGCAGTAAATTTAAGCGGCCGCCAGGAGCTGCTCCTCCTTGTTGGCGGCGGCGGCGGCAGGACGCGGAGTTTTTGGCCAGCGGAAGCAGCAGCGTGGCAGCAGCAGTGGAACGCGGTTTCGGCCACGTGGCGAGCGGAGTATTTACCGCCATGTGCATAGTTTGCAAGTCTGCGCGGCGACACCTGCAGGAATGGCTGGCTGGCTGGCCACGGTCCCATCCCAGGAGGACAGTCGTCCGGCCAGGACGAGCCGAGCCAGGACCTGGCCAGAACCAGACTGGCGCGCAGACATGGCCACTAACAACATCAAAAAGTGCCAAGTGCCAAGTGTTTGCTTTGGTCGCCAAAAACGCTGCCCAACAAATTGTTCCGACTCTCTAGTATTTTCTATACCCTACAAAGGCGGTTACTTTGGACTTTGAGTTGTATTTTATAACAAAAATTATAAATATTTTGAAAAAAGGAATTAAAAAACAAAGGAAAGGAAGCGAGAGAAGGTTTTAAGTAGGTTAGTTTTAAAATGATATAAAAAGACATAAGCCTTTCTCAGAGAGCAGCCAAAGAAACTCTCTTTCTTCCCCTTTCTTGTTATTTACTGCTTGTACAATGCAGGCAAAGCGTTATAAAAAGAGCGAGAGAAAGATAGGGTTTCTAATATCCTTGTAAAAACAAGGAATACTTAAAATAAAAATAAAGTCACGTAGAAATTAATTAAAATCTTGTTTTGAAAATGTAATTATTTAATTTCAAAAACACTTCCTATTTCCAGGCTTAAAATGCGCAAAACCTTTTTAAGAATGAGTATTTTTTAGGTCGTCTTAAAACCCAAAAATTCCCTATTTTCAGTCGTGTGACATTTTTCTTCTGTTTCGTTACTTTTTTCCTCCTGCAAAAGGGGGAGGTTTAGGGTCCTGCCCTAATGTGGACTGGTCCAAGTTTCCTGCCACCTCATGCCTTGTCCTTTTTTCGCTTTTTTTTCAACAGTATTTTCTTTTTTTTTTTTGTCGTTGGCTTGTTTTGTTTTGTTTTGTTCACTTGTTGGCTACTCTTTTATGCACATCGATTTTCGCTCAGTGCTTTTTATTTGCAGGGGGAAAGGGTGCAGAAGGGGGCAAGGTGGAACCGTACATCGGAGTTGTTTGTTTGGCACTGTTTGTTTATGTGCTGTAACTGGTTCGGTGAGAAAAGAGGAGGGAAAACGTTGAGAAGAACGAAGGGGAAAGGTGCGGGGAAAAGGGGGAAAAACGGGGAGAAAGGCTGGCAGAAATGGCTGAAAAATCGGGCGTGGAAAGGTGGCGTGGCAACGGGGGCAGCAACTTTTTAAAGCGACATTTAACGATGCTCCAAAGTTGAGCACAACACTTGGCAGGCCCAAGTGAGTGCCACACGAGTGCATTCATTCAGCGAACACTCAGAACCCAAAAAGCTCAGCTCAGCTTAGTTCGAAAATCATTGCAAGCAATTACATCAACAATTTTATGTATTCTTTATTTAAAAAATTTTAATTTAAGAAAAAAACTGAATTTTTTAAGTAGTTTTTATTAACTTTATTTAGGTTCTAAAGCAACCTAAAAAAAAACACGCACAATACCTAAAATCTATGAAATATAAGTAGATAAAAACTTGTCAAGGCAATGGGCTTTATTTAGAATTTCTTGCTAAAAATAAAATATTATAATAGTTATATATTTTCCTGGAAAATAAATAACTCAAAATTATAATTAAGATTGTATATAGCTTAAAGAGTGAAGGATTATCTTGTTATTCCTATATTACAAAATTTCTTGACTGAAGAACAATTTCTAATTAAATTCAAGAACATTAAATATAAAATAAATAAGTATTTAGATATTAAGTAATTTCTGTTGCCTTTTAACCTCTTAAATAAATCACACAAGCTGTCTGAAAATTACCCTTAACCCATTATGAAGCCTCCTCTGCGGGTGTCAACTCTTTACCGGATTAAATTAAACTCTACTCTATACTATATATATTATATATATATATATCCTGTGCTCCATTTGAATATATGTATAAATTTGTGCTCGGCTAGTAAAGTGGAGCGTTGGCCGTTAATAAAACTATTTTAGTTACAACTAACAAAGTTTGCCAAGTACTCGGCTCTCGGCTCTCCTTTGACACTGACGTTTTGGCAAGTGGCTTCAAGTACGGCGACAAATCGTGCAACAAAGTCAAATGCACTTTGCAGTGAGGCAGTGTCAGGACGGGGGACGTGGGGGGGGGTGGGGGGTTGGGAAAACTGGTGGCAAGAGCTGGGAAAAAGCGGAGTGAATACATGTGTACGATGTGCGATGATTCATTTTGCAATATTGCATATTGTGCGTCGCACTTAAATTCAATTAAGCTACAAAGGCAGTTACCCGGCACCAGGCACGACTACCGCAAGCGTCCAATAACCCATCAGCTGTCGCTGGGAAAACCGGGGAAAAACCCCATCAGTTTTCAGTTTTCCGTTTTACAGCTTTTCCCACCCGCCACAGACCGCCAGTGCCAGTGCCAGTGCCAGAGTCAGAGTCAGAGTCAGAGTCAGAGCCAGTGCTAGTGCCACACTTTATAGCCATTGCCATTGCCCTTCGTGCACTCAGTCATTCATTGATTCATGCACCAGTTCGCCCAAGCATTCAAGCCAGCACTCATTCAATCATCTCTGGCGAGTCCTTGGCGCTATCAGCCCACCAGTTATCCTCGGCAACATGTCCTCCACACAAGATGGCATTCTAATTCGAAGCTGAAGGTAGCGACTTTGCTGGAGGGTTAATGTCATTTAAGAGGGGAAAAAAATCATAGATTTGCCAAGGCTAATTTTGGTATTTAAAAAAAATTATGTCCTTGTATTTAGACAATGGGAAAAGTTTGTAGTTAATGCTTCGATATAATAGTAAGAAGAAAAATATATATTATTATAGGAAACTATGAACGGAGGTGCGTGAAAAATCACTTGGATTTTTAAAACATTAAAAAGTATCTAAAGTTATTATACAAATATGTTATGTTAAGCAAATATAATGATAATATGATTTCTGAAGCAATCTAAATATATAACCTTGTGTTTTAAAGAATAAAACTAAACTCTATAAACTTTGCTAAATAATTTCCAATTTCCCAAAATAGTGACAAGTTCAAGTTCCCTTCTTACTGGTCACTCTATCAATATCCTTGTGTTTTTCCAGGGTATCTCCCGGGGTGTGTTTTAGCTAAAAACACAGGTGTGGCCCTGCTCTCGTCTCTCTAACTTCATTTACACGCTTTTCAACGCTCCAATCGAGCTCCATTTAAATGTTTGCCCAGGTGCCAGAGTGTGTGTGGTGTGTGTGTGGTGTGTGTGTCCCACAAAACAGCACTCGTCGTCGTAAGCAAGGAAGGGGCAAGTAAGTGGAACTTCCGGGGCTGTATGCATACATATATATAGTATTATAATGCCCCAACACACACACACACACGCGCACATCCTTTGAGCTGATGTTGCTGCCCCGCTTTGCATCTCACAGATGCCTCGCTGCCATGTAGAACTAATTCCATTAAAGCCGACTCTAACTTGATTTTCAATTGACTCCTCATTTGCTGAGGGATCGGGATCGGGATCGGGATGAGAGGGTGAGGAGGAGGCGCTGTCAGCAATCAACATGTTCAATTGAGCATATCCTGCCGGCTGCAGGACACTGCCGTGCTGGAACAGATACCAGATACCAGAGAAATGTGATTACCCGACGCTATTTCCCGCACACACATCCTTCGACGTGTGACGGCCTACACTCGGAACATAAGCACTAATGATTTTCAAGTCCTTCGAAAAAGGGAGGCCAAAGGATGCCAACAGCCTGGAATATAATGCCTAACTTTGAGCGCATTTCAAAATGCTTCTCAAGGATTTTTTATATAGTAAAATCTCTAGTTTTTAAAAAAGAAAGAAGTGCAAATTGATTTACAAATTAAAAGTATTTTTTTTTTAAGTGCATTCCGAGCAGGACAACGAACCAGGACACAACACGAAGAAAGTCCAGCGGGCGCCTTTTACATTTCATTGGATTTTATGCGTTTCACTTTATGCTGATGTTTTTATTATTAAATTTTCCTGAATTTTCATTTACATTTTCTGGCTTTCTTAGCGTTTGCTCTATCCCTATCTCTCTTTCTCTTTCTCGCTCTCTCTTTCTGTCTCTTTCTATCTCTCTCTCTCTGTGTTTGGTCGTTAGTGTTTTGTCGCCGATGCTGATGACTCCTCTTCATTTTCACACTTTTCATTCAATTTATTGCATTTCGCAAATTGAGTGTCGCTTTCCTTAGATCTATGCGCCCTTCCTTTGGGCTCCCTGGCTCCCTTTGCTCCTTCCGTTTTGGTCCTGGCCACAGCATCCTGTCCTGCTCCCGCACTTTCCTAATTTTCCTATAAAGCAACACAAAATAAAACAGTAAATAAATGCAAAGGGGAGCACCTAAAAGAAGTCAATTCAATTTAAGGCGAAAGAATCCTGAAAATAAGCAGGAGAATATATATTTTTCGGAAACTACAGCTTAGTTAATTTGTTGTGAATAAAAAGTAAGAAAAGTTAAAGATATTATCTCTACATAAAATATATAAAAATATAACAGAATCCTTAAGACTTTTGACCATGAGAATTGCAGAGACTGTACTTTTTAGAAAAGGTGGCAACGCTGCTGGCTTCCCTTTATCGATATATTGATCGATAGAGGCAGCTTTTAGCGCTTTCTCAGCACTAATTCAAACCAATTAAAGTATTTTTTTGTTTCTTGTTTCCTTTCCAGCCTCCGAGTAGGCTTCGCTGCAGTTCTCCGGACTCCAAGGGCCTTGCTGGTTTGGCCAAAGTTCAAAATTTCCCACAAAATTCCCCCCGAAAGCAGTCAGACAGCGATAACAAACAACTTATCGCTTTTAATTCACATTCCCAGCCGCCCAACATGTCCGAGGAGAACCCAGATGCCGCCTCCAATATGGATGTGGAAACAACCGCTGGTGAGGCAATGCCTTCGATCGTCAGTTTGGATGAGAACACGGCCGGCATTAGTAGTGCCAGCGGCAGCAGAAGGCGTCCCTTGGGATCTGGAAACTGCACGGACACCTCCCTCTGCAACGTGCGTCGGCTGAAGCACGAGCTGGACGAGATTCGCGCCCATCCGCCGCCGTACTGCTGTGTGGCGATCAAGGCCGAGGATCTGTACAACTGGGTGGCCATTGTGAGTGGCCCGGCCGGAACGGTCTACGAGGGTGGTCACTTTCGCCTGGACTTGCGATTCCCATCCTCGTATCCCTTCAAGCCGCCCCAGATCCGCTTCGTCACGCGCATCTATCACTGCAACGTGGACAGATGCGGCGCCATTTGCCTGGACATCCTGGGAGAGCGCTGGTCGCCCATCATCACAGTGTCCAAGGTGAGCTGTGCCTTGTTATTAGCTTAAAATAATAAATAAGTAAACTGAACCGCAGGTGCTGCTCTCCATCTATCTGCTGATGGGCGAGTGCAATCCGGATGATCCGCTCGACAGCTATATCGCCGACATGTACAAGACCAATCGCATGGAGCACGACCGGATAGCTCGCTACTGGACCAAGCGGTTCGCCAAGCCCGAAGGAGAATGAATCCTTTACACTCTATATAACACACTATATAGATCTCGCTCTCACCCCGAACAGTGGCTTCCAGTTCCAAGGAACTCTCTTCCCCGGAAAATCACAAATCTTGACAGCGAATCGTTTCCCTTTTTTTCACTCGACAAAAATTATAGTTGCAATAATTATTTAATGCTAGGAAATATTAGTTTTTCAACGCTCATTAAAGTGCTGCATTCGTCAAGGTTTCTTCAAGAATTTTAAACAATTTAGAGACTGTTTCCAGTGGGAAATATAATCCTGTTCATATGCTCGTTTTTTTTTTTTTGGCAAAATGTAAGCCAGTTCTCTCCAGTTTCTCCCGTGAACTTCGACCTCAAGGCAAGCCGTTTTCAAAATACTGCCGGCACCATGTCCCACTCCCGCGCAGAGTGCTGACTGTGTCAGATAGCCGATGAGGCGATGGTGGTGGTGGTGGTCCTTTGGTCCTTTGGCCCGCTCATGTCTATGAATATTCATGAGCTGCCAAAAAATGAACGCCGGGGAAAAACATCCACGCTTGGGCGGGGTTAGCTTTGAAAAATGAATTGGAACGCGAACGGTTTAAACACCTCTCCACCGGCTCTCGGCTCGGCTCGGCTCAAAGGGTTGCCGCGTAACGGGGTCACCTCCTCCTCTCCTCAATTGAGTGCCCCGAAAATATTCCAAAAGCGAGCCTCACAATCTTCAATGCCCATATGGCATATGGCACTAGGCCGAGAACAAACACAATTGATGGTCCTGCTCACATTCAAGGAACAAGGAAGCCTCAAAGGAAGTATACAGCCTTTTGGCTGCTATATTTAAAATTGTTCATATGCCGCGAAAGATTGGTATATTCCGTAACCTGTATTGGCTTTATCGGTTTGCTTCTAAATAATTAATCGAGTCGATGTTTTTTCCATCTCTACTGAAAAAGCTAAAAATGCAACTCTGACTAAAACTGTTTCCTTTGGAACATTTCCCAGCACTGTTCTTTTTATTCCGGTGCCGTCCCTTGACAAGTTCGAAGAATTTTTCTCTCGTTCGATTCTCAGCTGGTTTTTAGTGGTAACTTTTTGAAAAGAATATGATTTTTTTAGGGAAAATAATATACATTGATCACTAATCAAGGGAATAACTGAAATGAGAGAAGAACCCATTGCGACAATTCAAAAGTGACTTGCATGCGCACCGGAGTCTTTTGCATTTTTTTCTTTTTTTTTTGTGAAGGTGAAAGCGTTGCAAAAACAGGTATGTGTAAGGTTTAAACTACAAATAAATAATATCTAGTTCCCCAAATCCAGGTAAAATCTTAAAAAAGCGGTGAGAAGGAGTCCAGCGGAATCCTTTTGCAAAAATTTAAAAAAAAAAGCTTGAACGCATGCGTGCGGGCTTCATGTGTTTGCAGAAAAGGTAGTTTTTGCTTTGTGAAAATTTCCAGTGTTGCTTATTAACTTATACTTATACATATATTATTTTTCATCTTATATAAAACATGTCCCTTCATTCTTTAAAAAAAATAACTTCAGTCATTCGCAGTTGACATCCTTGATTAACATTTAATTTTTCAACAAATAACGATGAGTGAGCTTCAAGACAAACTGAAGGATATAAGCGAGGTTCAGGAATCGATCCAGGTCCCCAGAGGAGACGGCGTCAAGCGCAGCTTGGGAAGCCCTCCTACGCCACCGTTAACCAAGAAGCTCAAAGGAGAGGAGAGATCCGCTTCTGCTACCGATTCCCTCTACGAAAAGGCATCTGATCTCGGCCAGCAAAAGCCCAACAGCGACCAAGAAACATGGAGCCTGGTCACCGACGAGGATGAGGTGGGGATCGCGCCCGTTTCGGATGATCAGGATGGATACAACCTGACCGAGAGTAAGAACAAGGTGAAGCAGCTACATTTTCTGCCACCGTCGTCGCCAACTGGCTTGCCTTCGTCTTTGCCGGTGCTGAGCGTTGCCAGCAATCTGGACACCGCCTCCTCCTATCCACAGGAGGAGCTAGTGGAGGCTGTTCCCGAAAAGGGCAACGATCTGGTTGATGATTTCCATGACTTGGATAACTCTGCTGTTGTGGTGTCTCCATCCATGATAATGATCGGTTCGGATGTCCAGAATGAACTGGAGCTATGCGATGAGTCCGGAAATGAGGCCCCGACCGGCTCGGACTCAGGCGAAGATCAGGAGCAGTCTGACGCTGGCGAAGAGCTGAACGATGAGTCCGGCAATGAAGCTTCGAACGTCTCCGGTTCGGACGACGAGCAGGAGCAGTCTGACGCTGGTGAAGAGCTGAACGAAGAGTCCAGCAATGAGGCCCCAACCGACTCTGGTGAAGAACAGGCGGAGTCTGACGCTGTCGAGGAGCTAAGCGATGAGTCCTGCCATGAAGCTTCGACCGTCTCGGCGAACTCGGACTCAAACGAAGAGCAGGAGCAGTCTGACACTGACGAGGACACTGACATCGTGGAGGCAGCGCCCGGTCGCCTCGATTGGAGCGACACGGAGAACTGCCGCATGCTGGAGAGTGCCACCGACCTGCATGCCCGCGTCGAGCTGAGCCAGGAGCAGACCGTCCAGGCCGAGGACTTTGAGATCCTGCGACTCATTGGCATCGGGGCGTACGGAAGGGTGTTCGTGGTCCGAAAGGCAAGCGGTGTAGATGCCGGGCGAGTGTACGCCATGAAGGTGATCTCCAAGGTGGTGGCCATCCACGGCTTGCAGACGGCGGAGTACATCAAGACGGAGCGCCAGATCCTGGAGGCCGTCGAGCAAACACCCTTCGTGGTGCATCTCTACTATGCCTTCCAGAACGAGCAGAACCTCTACCTGGTGATGAGTGAGTTGCCACGAACTAACCGGGGAAACTCCTTCGACTGCTTAACTTAATTTTCCTTCGACATTTTCCAGACTTTGTCCAGGGCGGCGAGCTGTTCCGTCTCCTCCAGACATTCGGAGCCGTGCCGGAGTGGGGCGCGATGCTCTACATCGGCGAGGTGGCGCTGGCCCTGGTACAGCTGCACAAGCGAAACATTCTCTATCGTGACCTCAAGCTGGAGAACGTCCTGATCGACGCCGAGGGCCACATCGTCCTGGCCGACCTCGGCCTGTCCACCGTCCTGACCGAGGAGAACGGATACCGTGCGCACGACTTTTGTGGCACTTTGGAGTACATGGCGCCGGAGGTGCTGATGATGAGTCCCGAAGGCTACGGCAAACCCGTTGACTGGTGGTCCCTCGGTGTGCTCACCGTTGAGCTCCTCACCGGAGTCTCTCCCTTTGCGGGACCAAATTTACCCGGCGAGCAGCTGAAAACCGAAACGGAAAGGCGCATCCTGCACGGGGAGCCGCTGATCCCCTCTTCGTTCAGCCAGCAGGCAGGTGACCTGGTGAGGAAGCTGTTGGAGAAGGATCCAAAGAGGAGGCTGGACGCCTGCGGGATCCGGGATCATCCCTTCTTCGAGGCAATCGAATGGTCAAAGCTCCTCGAGAGGCGCTATCGCATGCCCTTCCGGCCGTCCCTCGATGCCGCCGACGATGTGCGGCACTTTGACGCCGAGTTCACCTCCCAGCCGAACGAGGTGCCCGAGTGCGAGGCGCCGCCCGGTGACCTTCAAATTTACAGGGGCTTCAACTATGCGGCGCCTCAGATTCTGGAGTTGGTGCGCCATCACGAAGACGAAGGCACAGAGTACCGGAATGCCGAGGTGGAGGTGAGTAGTTCCGCAGATGCTGCTGAAGGCAATGCCTTACTCTATTCCCGGCAGAACCTATCCCCAATACCGAAACACTTGGTGCTGGGCAGACGCCTGTACAGCGGTGGCTGCGGCACCTGCTTCCTGCTGGAAGACGACTTGCTCGTGAAGGTTGTCCACCTGTCGAGCTACCGGGCCTCGGAGGTGGACACCTTGATGTCCAGCTCGCACAGGAACATCGTCAAGCATTACCACTCTTTCCGGACTAGAACCGAGATCTGGATCATCATGGAGTACCTGACCGGCAAGGACCTGGCCTGGTGCACCCGGAACTGGCAGCCAAATGAGCAAGTTAGCCGCCTCATATTCCGGCAGCTGGTCATGGCCGTCCGCCACCTCCACAGGCAGCACTTTATACACGGCGACCTCAAGCCGGAGAACGTGGTGTGCGAGTGCGAGGAGACTATAGTGGCAAAGCTGGTGGACTTTGGCCATGCCAGGTGAGGTGATGATGTCTTTGTATAAAGTACTCTCTTGCTAATATCTTCCCCTAAAGCTACAATAGGGAGTTCCTGCAGTGGCGGGACAGGGCGCGCTACACCCTGGACTATGCTCCGCCCGAGCTGCTGCTGACGATGGACGATGGACACGCCACATATAGCCCGGCGGTGGACATCTATGGCTTGGGGGCCACCCTCTACCACATGATCGTGGGTCATGCTCCCTTTAGACAGGACTTGGACGATGTGAAGGACTCACCGGTGGCCAAAGAGCAGCTTCGGGAACGCATTAAGCGGAATTCGTACAATCAGCATGCCGAAAAATGGCTGAGTGCCAGCCAGGCTTTCCGGGATCTGGTGCAATGGTGTCTGCAGAAGGATCCAGAAGCTCGGCCCCAGCTGATGGACATACTCAGCAGCGAGTGGCTTACCGGTAGTTCCAATGAGGAGGCGAAGAAGGGTGCTGGAAAAGCAGCCCAACGCCAAGAAGGAGCGACTTCTTCCTCCAAACTAATCGGACGTCGCAACAGCGTGTGATGAGTTTTATTATATTTATTTTAGACGATTTTTACGTCTAGTCTTGACCTATTTTATACATATTACATTCTTCTAATAATTTAATTATTTTCAATCAATCACAAATTAAATCAAAACCTTTTCTTTCTTTTAGGCTTCAGGAAAATGTATCTTAGTTACTTTTTCTTTTAATTAAGCAAGCACTTAGGTTGTCTTCCTATTTTGATACACTCACAAGGACTTGACTGCCAGTTGGCTGAAGTGCCAGAATCGCATATCGAGTGAACCCTATAAACCCTCGAGGCTATATGCCAGGCAGTGTGATAAAAGCATAAACCGAGTGACAGTCGCCAATCGAGAAATGGCCAACAATGTCATCAAAGTGGCAAAGTGCCCTTCTACCAATATCGCCGCCCATTCCCTGTTCTGTCCTGGTCCTTCACGGTCCTGGCCCTGGCTCTCGTCCTGCTCCTGCTCCTGCTCCTGCTCCTGCTCCTGGTCCCTTATTCCCCCGACAAGTCAAACGTTAATGAACTTAAAGAAATTAATTAAAGTGGCAGGCAGCCAGGCCACCCACATATGCTGCACATGGAGATATACTCCTCCGATACATATATAGAGTGTGTGTGCAGCTTAACGCCCCGTTCCGATGGCCGTTTATTGGAAACGACGTCCGGTTTGGGGGATCGGATCGGATGAAATGGCATCGGATGGCCTTCTTCTTCTTCGCCGACAAATGCAATAAAAGCAAGTTGTGAGACAACTTGACCGTTAAAAATGAAGTCAGCCGGCGAGATGGGAGTGTCACAGTGTGTCCACTGTTCAGTGTTCAGTGTTCAGTGTTATTGAGTTGATACAAAACGACGGGGGAATGCCCTTAATAAGGGGTTCGACCTAATAATTCTGTGAAATTTAACCAGAGGTTAGGGAAATTATTAAAGTATATTTTTAAGGTACAAAATATATGCTATTTGTTTGTAAAAGCTTTGCTAAAAAAGTTAGTTAGGGATATTTATAGGTTAAAAAACAAATCGCATAAAACATAAAATATATCTTATACTTAGCTTAAAAAACTAAGATTGCTTTAGCCTCCAGCACAGTCGCACCTTCACCTGAGGTTAACAACATTTAACCAGAGGTTAAATTCTTAACTTATCTGCTTGTAAATCCCCTTCAAAAAAAACCACCTCAAACTGCAATTAATGGAACATAGACTGTGAAAATGACTTTTGCCAGCCACTCGCATTAACCCCAGGTGATCCCCCCTGTTAACCCCTGTTCCGCCCAAAACGTCGTATGTGTCAGCCACCGCAGGCGTCGCTCCATTCGCACCCAGGTTAATCCCACAGCGTTTAGGCCAGAGTTCGATTGCCAATTGGCAATTGGCAGCAAACTGGCAAATAGCTCGGACAATCCGTCATAGCTCCGTCTGCGGGAAGCATCTCTCCGTGTGGGGCCACGACTTGGATCGATAATCGCATTTGGGCTGCTCTGGAAAATTAGGGGAATGGAAATTAGCAGGAGATGAGGAGGAGGAGGAGGAGGAGGTGGAGAGTGTCGCCACATCCGCGAACGGTGGCCGCCGCTGCAATTCAATTCTCATTTGCTGGAATTTCAATGGGGAATTGGATTCGTCAAGGCTAATGTCTCGCAAAAGACGACTCGAGTGGTCAGTATTCAGAGGGAGGACTCCACGCAACAGGGCCAAGTGAGTGATCAGTGTACGAGGAAGATATATCGATACGAAGATAGCGATAAAATTAACTTTACAATTCAATTAGATATAAAAATAAATGATTTCCGGGCTAAATTAATTCCACGTCAGCAAAAACTAAGGTTGAAATAACTTTTACATTAGCAAATATTGACTTATCGATTTTATCGATACTAGAACTTTGATAAGTAATTAAATAAAGAAGAAAACGTTTATGCCACCTCCATTAGCAGTTAATAAATCTTAAAAATATATAAAACAACATATTCAACAATTAAACAATACAGTACCTGTAAAAATAACGATACTTATCGATAAGTTAATACAGTACATACATATTTATCGATAAATCAATAAAGTACTTGCACAAATATAAGTATTTTACTATACAATCATTCGTTAAAGGATTTTCTGCAAGGACAAAAGCCTTTAAAAATAACGATACGTATCAATAAGTTAATAAAATACATCTACAAATACATTTTCTTATCGAAACAATCGATTAAGGACTTACGCCAAGGACAAAAGCCACTCCCTAGCCTAGAGACTCCATTGTATTGCCCCTCCTGTCAGATGGCAATAAATATTGCCACATGTTAAATGTGATGGGACGATGGGCCGACGTGGTCCCGAGGACTCCACAGGACTCACAGGCTGCCGGGCCATGGCCATGGCCACTCGCCGATATTGCAGAAAATTAACAAATGAGCCCGACAAGCGTCCGGCTGATGAGTTTCGTCCTTCCCCGAGAAAAGCCCACACCCCGGGCCCCCCGATTCCCGATTCCCGATGCCAGATTCCCAGGCAGCTCCACTGGCCCGGCCGGAGGGGGTTCGGTCGATTGAATTCCGTGTCAAACGGTTTCTGCACTCTCAGCTTTTATTGAATTCCATTACAGATTCATGTCCGTCGGAGGAGTAACGTCATCATAAAGACCGTACGTACGTACACCGGCCGCTTGTTTGGTGAGAGGAGCTGGGAGCATGGAGCTGGGCAAGTGGAGCGTTGGAGGAGCGATACACCCACCGATTGCTGTCATTAATGTTAATGGCAAATTGTTTTAGAGCACCGACTTCTGCCGGTGACAGTGTGGCTCCCGCTCCTGCTCCTGAACGAAGCCCGCATCGGCATCATCAGCATCAGCATCCGGTTCCACATCCGACTCCTCATCCGCATCCTGTTTTTGCCCCTCTGACGAGCCGAGAGCAGTAGTTTGTCAAAAGTGCGAGCACAAAAGGACTCGCTCCTTATCGCACCAGACAGACTTTTCCGACCGAGCTCCGGTCCGGCTTTGGTCCCCATTATGTTTATGCCGGCATAGTCCCGGCCAGAGAGAGAGTGAGTAAGAGAGCCCTTTATTCTTGCCTGGTAATTTGTTGAGGCCTTCCTAAGGTTTTCCTTTCTATTTTTTTTTTTTTTTTTGGTTTTTTGGTTATTTAAAAATTACTCCCGAATCGAAAGCCAATTAGTTTGGGACGGACACTGCACTGGAAAAGTAAAGGAAATATTTGGAAACTATAGGAAACTCTTTGGAAGAGATTTTGTTATATTATCAAGAGTTTTCTTCAACATTGATAAAATAATTGAGTAACTTCTTCGTGGGGAAAAGTGGGTATAAATTAAGGGAAAATCTTTAAATAATATTCCTTAGAATTTTGTATTTTTTTCAAAGGGTTTTCTCAAAGAGTTTTCCCTAACTAATCAAGCATTGCTTACTTGCTTTATTATAAATAAATTGAATATCTTTTTCAATTAAATAATTGGGCTATAATTAAGGAAGAAATCTAGAAACTATAAAAACCTTGTCTTAAAAATAAAACATTGCTTTTCCAGTTGAATATAATGTAGTAACTTGTTGAAAGTAATCTTAATTTGCAAAGTTATTTATTTATTTATCTAGAAACTATAGAAACCTTCTCCTCAAAATTGAACACTGCTTCCCTAGTTTTAATTAGATAAGTAACTCCTTGAAAGTAAACTTAATTTGCAAACAGTTTAGTGAGTATTAACCACAAATGTTGGTGACCATATATGCATCTTCAGATTTAGATTCTCACTGAAGTGCTCAAAAATGTTGCTGCAATTTTCCGCTCAATGCAGAAGCCATTGAAGTTCTGTGTAAAAATGTCGAGGACCTCTTTCACTCACTCCTCGCTCTCTCTCGGTGTGTGTTTGGAGGGTGTAAATCTGCTCGAGGGCCAAAAAGGACCTCTCCTGCTCAATTGAAATTGTTGCCGGCAAAGGCTGACTGGCTGTCTGGCTTCCACATCAAAATCAGTACATAGTGCATACAAATCTGGACTGTGGCTGAATTTCATGGCACTCGGCACAATGAGAATCCGACCTCAACAAAGGAAAATTAATTTCGTCAACCGAGAGCTGCAAGCTGAAGAATTTTCCAGGGCTTCTTCTACGGCCAGGTGGAGCCCCGAACCCGAACCCGGAACTAAAGCCTCTCTCTGCAACGGACTCAATTAATTTAAGAGATTTTCCCGAGATTTTCCTGAGATTTCCCTGGACTTTCCGCAACATCTCCGATTGAGTTTTTGGAAGAGAGCTCAACTCTTCATTTGGCGGTCTTCTGCATTTTCCTGCAAAATTTAATTAAGCTGCGCCGAAGGCGCAAAAATCGGAGAGGGGGAGGGAAAGGGAAGGGGTTGAAAAACTTGCCATCTAAATATTATTTTACACGATGCTTTAACGGCAACTTTTGCATGCCTCATAATAATAATAATCGTTATAATGCCGCCAGGCAACAACTGTTTCATTAAAAGAAAAATAAACCAACAGGAAAATCTGCCAGCGAAGGGGTTTCAGGGGGAAAGGGAAAAGCAGCGCAGATTGCATCGTATGTTGTTTTATGCGTATGATATTTTGCCAGGCCAAAGTTATGAGTTCTATATATATGAACATATATATATATATAGAAGGAAGCTGGTAAAAGGCAAAGGCAGAGCAGCAGCCCAAGGAAAAAATGGGAATCTGCTCCCTTTTTGGTTCTAGGTTCCCTTCATTTCTTTTATACCCTTTACTACTAGTTAGAGAGGGTATATAAGGCCTTTAGAAATTTTTAAAAAATGTTATAAGCTAAAAACTATAGACTTTAATCTAGCTTCTTATTTATTTCAAAAGTTGCCCTCAAAAGTATGCTATATTTTTGAAGAAAACGTTTACCAGGTATTTAATGGTCGCTTCGTTTCGTTTAATTTTTTATATTTTTGGGTTGGGTGTGGGTCTGCACTTGCTCTTTTAGTTAAATGTTTGAAAAGAAAAATTAAAAACTTTTTACAGCGCACACAACATGCGCGGGCTGCTGCTGGAGCTGCTCCTGCTGCAGCTTCCTTGCTGCCATAATATCCTGTAAGCGGGGCCAAAATGCAAGTGGAAAAAGTTAAGCGGCCAGAAAGGGGCCAAGGGGAGCAGGGGGGAGCCGGCAGAAGATTATGTCGCACTAGCCAAGTCGGTCCCGCCTCCTCCCCCCAAGATTCATCTGCGAAAAGCGTCTTAATCCCGACTAAGAACAACCGCAGGCGGTGACACCCACATTCCACACACACACACATATACAGAGGCACAACATGCAACGTGCCACATGTCAGATATGCTCACTTCAAGGGCGAAAAGTTGTTCATCTTAAGAACACAAGACTTGCGATCCTTTACAGCGAAAAAGAAGACGAAAAATGCCTACCAGGAAATGCCCGGCGCTTAGCGGGGTAAAAAGCATAGCTTACTTTTGAGGGGCATCCTTAGATGCCTTTTAACTAACTATTGAAATAACCTTGTTTCTTGATCTCTATCTCTGAAACTATAGCTGCCTCTGGCATACTCCTAAAATGATCCTCAACAAATATTATATTGAAAGCTGAAAGATAACATCTTCGTCTTACTTTCCCCTATTTAAATTATACTTTTTAGACATTTCTCTCTCTCCTCTCTGCGGTCACAGCTCTTTTTTCCCGACAAAATCTAATAAAGGAATCACATTACGCACTCACCTCGCCTCCCTCCTCGAGATAAGCATTCAAAGCATTCCCCCGATCTTTCCGATGAGTTGGTTTTAAGAGCACTTAGTGGCTGCTTTAAGGACACCTTACCCTTATCCTTATCCTTATCCCTGGCCCTCCGCTTCCCTTTGACTTGAACAATTTCGGGTTTCTCTCCTCTCACATGCGGTAAGGCGGCCAGAGATTGAGGAGGGAGAAATGGGAGAGAAAAAAAGAAAGCTGGGAAAATTAGAAAAAAAGAAAACTTGTAGCAAGTTTTTTTTCATATGTATGTGCTCGTTTTTATTTTTTTTTTCTTTCTGTTCCTATTTTTTGTTTTCTTTTTTTTTTTTTGCTCGACGACGGCTGACTTGGCTGGCTGGCATGTCTTGTCTTTTTTTTTAACTCAAACCAACTCGAAGAACACCCCCAGAACACTGAGAAAAATGTATGGATTATGCAGCAGAAAAAGTAGAAAAGTTAAAAATTAGTTTTCAAATGTAAAATATATATAATAAAAATATTTTAGAAAACTTGTTGAGATTTGCAGCTAAGTTTGACGCTTTAAGCTTAGTTACAAATTTGGTTTAAATGTATTAATTATTTGGCAGAAACAGTGGAAAAGTAAAAAACTATTTTTAGAATTTAAAATATATATTAAAAAATATTTAAGAAAACTTTTTGAGACTTTGAACTGAATTTGCCGCTTAAAGCTAAGCTTAAAAATTGGTTAAAACATTTCTCCAGGAATTTATTTAGTTAGTTCCATAAAATAGTAAATAACTTAGTGCATAAGCTTTCTTTTAATATTTATAGAATATTTTTAAAATATTAAATCATTTAAAAAAAGAGGGGGTTACATATTTTTAATAACAATTTAAGTAAAGTTTCTTAGTTTTATATTGAGTTTTCCCCCTTGAAGCTAATGCAATTACAATTTTAGGTAGAAGCTTGCTTTTATTATTTTTTGAATATTTTTTGTTTATTATAAAATCGTTTGAAAATATATTTTGTAAGGCTTTCTATGCTTTACAGTGAGTTTTTCTGCTTGTATCTATATTAAATATTTAATTTTTTATATGCCACATTTATATTTTTTGAGATTTTCTTAATATATAATAAAGAATAGTATAAGCTTGCTTTTAATATTTAAGAAATATTTTTGAAAAAGAAAATTTAATAAAATATATTTTATTAAAGAAATAATATTTATACAATATATAATATTAAAGAAATATTTTCAAAAATTAAAAAAAAGGACTTTTTTGCCAAGTGGCAAGTGCACACTCACTCCCTTATTCAGCTGTGTGCCACTTTCCACTTGCCGCTCTCGTAACTTTTGCTAGTGCGGCGACATCTGCCAATGTTTTGAACATTGCAGCACACACACACACACACACACTTGTATAGACACTGAGAGAAAGGAGGGGTGAATCCTTTGGGTGCTGGCTGGGGGAGGAGGGTGAGTCCTGGAGTGCGCCACACACTCGCACACGCAAAAGGACAAACTCCTTGGCAAAATAATGAAAAAGTAACTCAAAGTCGTATTTGTATTTTCTTCAGCTTTCCTGTCGCTGTCTGTCTGTCTGTCTGTCTGTCTGCCTTTCCTCCCTTTTCTCCTTCCCTGCTCCTTCTGCTTCTTCTTCTTCCTCCTCAGAGTCCTTCCCCCCTTCCTCCGTCTGTTTGGATATCTCAAAGTCGAACTCTTCCATCATGCGGCATCCATCCATGGAGGTTAAAGGCGAGTCAGCCTGTTTTCGGAAATTGGTGCGAGTAATTGGTTTGTTAGAACAAAACTTATGGCACAAGTCTTCGGACTCTGGCCTGGTGGACTGTGCACTCTGGAGTCCTGAGTCCTTAGTCCTTAGTCCTTGGTAGTCGTCCGTCGTCGTCGTCGTTACCCCCTCCGTATTTCGGCGACCCTGCCCTCCAAGTTGGCCCCTGTCACTGGACATGGGCAAACTTTTGCAGAGACTCACCTGGCAGGCGACAGCGAAAGAGATGAACAAACGGACGGACAGACGGGCGGATGGACGGACAGACTCACGGACAGGCGGACAAACGGACGGACAACCTAATAATAATCTGCATGCCAGGCTGAGGAGAAACTTAAAAACATGTCACAGAGTTTTCGGTTTACAGATTTTCGCAAGCTGCACACAGAACTTTGTCAAAGAGCACTGGAAAAAAACAGGAATTAGAATATATTAAATTAATAAATATAATATTTAATATTTAAATAAAAAAGAAGAGCTAACAAAAAAATCTAAAAGTTTAATGCAAGTTATTTTAAAATATTCTAAATTATAAATCAAGATATAGGTCACAATCCATCAAGTCAATGAAATATTTAGCATTTGTCTAATATATTTGCATTTTGAGTATATTTAAATTAGATTTAGAATATATTCAATTAATATATATAATATTTAATATATAAATAAAAAAGAAAAACAATTAAAGAAATCTAAAAGTTAAGTTTAAGTTGTTCTAAAATATTTTATAAATAAAATCAAGATATAGGCCACAATCCATTAACCTAATGAAATATACAAGTTTCCTCTTATTTCTTTACATTTAAAGTTTATTTAATTTAGATTTAGAATTTATTAATTTAATTAATTTAGATATAGATTTAGATTGAGAATATATTTAAATAATAAATATTATTAAATACTAAATGAAAAAGAAAAACTAACTAATAACTCTAAAAGTTGAGTATAAGTCATATAAAAATTTTTATAAATAAAATAAAGGTCACAATTCATTAATTCAATGATATTTAACACTTTGCTCTTAATAATTTGCATTTAGAGCTTAAAGGTCCTTTAGATACATATTTTTAGGCCAGTGTTATGGGATCCTGGCTGGGTCCTGGCTCGTACCCGAGTCGTGGCGCCCACCCGTGGCGTGGCGTGGAGTCGAGATACAGATACACGTCTAACATGTCAGTGACATACACACGAAGTGGCTGCAGTTAGAAAAGGGGGTTAGCGGGGGTACAGGGGATACGGCGGCGCAGCACAAAGGTTAAAAAGCAATTTTTCGAAATGTCAGCATACAAAATTTCATTACAAATTTGTTTTCTTCATATCTTTTTTTTTTGTTTCGTCTTATTTTACTACTTTTTGTACTCTTTGTTTCTCGTTTTGCTTCTTTTGTTTTTTGTTTTGGTTTTTTTTTGAGTTTATGCCAGTGTTGGTTAGCACACACATATCTTAAGCTAAAGCTGTAGTTATGTGACTTTGAAGTGAAGATTTCCTTCTGTAAATAGAGTGAGATAAAGAGAAACGATTTTTGTAGAGATGATTAAGGCATAATGTGATCTTGCTTTCTTTGTAGATTTTGCAGTGCTGCAAAGCCCCAACATAGAACAGTGTTGAACAAGTGCAAGTGAAACAAAGCTCCCTTAACAAGCTTCTCTTCTGCCCAAAAAAAGAAACTACCATAATTTATGCTTATTAATAACAATAATAGGGAATATATGCATATATATGTATGCAAAGTGCGCACACAAGCAAGCAGGATGAGGGCGGAAAATCGACGTTTAAAAAGGATTTGCCTTGCTAAACATTTTGAAATGCCTTAAGCTATTCAAAAATTACATCACTCGAGTAAATACGAGAGGAGGGAGGTAGAGACACTCGAAGGGCAGGGAAATGGGAAATGGGAATGGCAATGGAAATGGAATTGTGGGCTGTGTGGGATGCCTTCGAGAGTCCTGGAGTCCTGCCTGAGATGCACGATTAATGGCAACGAGAAACGTAATGTAGCGAATATATGCGAGAGTTGCCGTTCGTCCTGATTTCAAAAATGGGCAATGGGAAAGCTGGGAAAACTGTGGGGTGCGAGGGGAAAACAAAACAAAAGGCGGCGCTGGAAAAACAACGCCAAGCGGTTCAATGCTCGACCGCTGGCGTTCGCCTGATTTAACCATGCATTGGGTCAGGACACACACACTGGGGGCAGGAGGCAGGAGGCAAGAGCCCGGGTCTGAGCCGCAGACAGAGGACCTCGTCGTGGTCGTGGTCGTGGCCGTGGTCCTTCTCGACATCATCGAGAAATGAAAACAACTCAAGCGAAAATACAATCATATTTTTATTGCCGGCTGGTTGGCTGCATTTCGAGGCGAGCCCAAGGAAGCGGACACATTGCCGACGAATATCAAGGACCTTTGCCAGCGAGTTGAGGGGTTTGCACATAGAGAAAAAATGGGGGTTATTTTGAGTAAAAAATGGAGTAAAGAACTCTAAGAAAATGTAGCTAAAAATTATAACAAAAGAATATAGAGATGCAACTATGTTTAAAATATATTTCTTTAGTCAAAAGAATGGTTAAAAAAATATCTTAAAAATATATTTAACCTTCCTTTAACAACAATAATATTTTACAACCTTAAAATTTAATTATTTCCCACAAAAATTATGAATTTTTTTTTGTTTTTTTTTTCGCAGTGAATCAATTCTCGTTTGCTCGCTCGTTTAGTCGATTATTCTTGGAGGCGTTTTTCTTAATAGCAACTCTCTGAGAAATACAAAAGCAGAACAACAACAAAAAATTCACAACAACAAGAAAAACAACAACAATAGCAACAACATTGGAAATAAGAAAAACAACAAGAGTGGTGAAACAATAACAATGGGAAGAGCAATAACAGTCAGAACTCAAGGGCCGGACGAATGGTTGGGTCACCAAGTGAAATGAATTAAAACTGAATCAAAACATCTGGACACACGACCGAAAAGGAAAGACAACAGAGAACGCTGGAGGAAAATGGGGGAAAATGGGAAAATGTGCGGGAGAAAATTGTGAAAAATCCGGGGCAGTTTCACTATTTATTCAAACCGAACGAAGAAGATGAATGAGTGAATTGAGTGGATCGCAAGTGAGTGATTAAATTGTTAAAGGATAATTGAGGGAAACAGAGAAAAGAGTGATTAAAAATGAAAAAGGGGGAACAAAATCATTAAGATTAATAATAAAAACAATAAAATAAAAATATGAATATAATTAATCTCAATTATAAAATGTATAAATAAAGATGAATATAAAATTAAATGTAGTAAAGTTTATAACTCAAGCAAGCAAAAATCAAATTTATATCTATTTACAAACTAAATAGGTAAATAAGCTTTATTAATAGTTTATTTATCTATTTAGTTTTTAAATAAATATATTAAATATTTCTTTATTTACTTACTTACTTATTTTAGATACTATGAAATGTGAAAACAATAGTGTTTCAAAGACATACTTATATTTTATGTATAAGAATTAATTTTTTGTACATATTTAAAAGTAAGAAATAAGTAAATGTAAAACTTAATAAATATAGCACTAAATATTCTGCTCCCTTATTAATTATTAAATAAAAAATGCATTCAATAATTTAAGTAATATTTCCAAGCACTTCCCTTAGTCTTCTCCTTGGCCTCCCCAAAATCAAATATTCAATTATCCTTTGGAATATTTGAAACACCGCTTCATTAAGTGAAGCAATTCCCATTCGGAAACGGCAACTCCCCCGATCAACTCCCCTGATTCGATGAGTTAACTTTGAGTTATTTGCGAATTGATTTCCTCCCCTCAGCCCCCTGTCCAGGTAGAGGCAAGTCGGAGGGCAGAAATGGCCTCGAGTCAACGAAAGAAGCCACTTACCTGACTCCGAGATGGAACCATCAATGCGGCTGGCCGCACTTCAGCTACATCAGCTTCAATTCCGATCCCATCTGGGCTCCAGGGAGGAGCTGGAGAGGAGCTAGAGAGGAGAGGGGAAAACTGGGGAAACTGCAAGGGGTAAAGGGGTAAAGGGGGAAGGGTCAGGGTTCGAGGGGGTGTGGCAAAAATATGCAAGCCAAGCAATTTGCATTTGCACACCGCAAACGGTGAAGCAAACTTAAGAGCAGAGCACAGCACGGGACAAGGACAACAAGTGCTGCAAGGAATATGCTAAATTACGAAAGGACAAAAAACAAAACACGGCACACGACACAAAAAGAAAACTAAAAAAAAAAAAAAAAAAAGGAGAAAAAACTAAACTAAAAAAAAGAATGGAGCAAAGAATAAACTTTGTTAGACTGCAGAGAGCCCGCCACGCTTCGCCCTTCGAAAAAGTATTCCCGTGAAGAAGTTGCCCAAAGTCGGAGCCCAGGACTCGGGTTTCAAAAGATAGAAGCAGTATTTCAAATATCAGTTTAACGACTTTTGGATACTTTTTCAGGTAGAGTTTTAATATATTTAAATAAAATATGAAAGGTTTTTAAAGAGAAATGTTATTTTAAATATTTAAAAAGGAATATAAGGCAGGTCCCTCAAGAATTTCTTTACTTTAGACAAAAGCCTTGAAGGAATGTTTAAATTAGAAGAAAGGCCTGCACTTAAATATTCTATAATTAAATAAATATCTCTAAAGTTAAGTACAAGCTGTTTTATATTACTTACTTTTTCCTTACCTTTTTAAACATATTTTCAACTCCTCCTTAAAGGGTATTTAAATCGCTTTACCGAATGGTTTCCGAGACGGTTGACGCTTGCCAGAGAAGATGCTGCCTTTGGACAGTTCTATTTAGACACTGAAAGAAAAAAATGCAAGAAAAAGGCCATAAATATAAAATAAAATATATATAAATAACAACAATTTATAACATAACAAACATGAAGAAGCAAACATTTGCTTGCGGTAAAGTCTAAATGTGTTCTTCAATGAAAGGTTTCTTTTACTGATTATAAAAAAATATAAATATTCTAATACAAAATTTTATATATTATAATATATTTTTTCAAGAACCTTTCTAGATTTTTCCCACAGTGCCGTGTCAAAGGTAGAAGGCAAATAATCAGAGAGAGAGAGACCTGAGCAACGTGCAGCAGCAGGAGCAGCATCATCCTTGTTGTGTGCTGTTATTGAAAATAGTTTTACAATTTATAGAGGGTCCTGCCAGCGCTACTCCTTCGCCATTATCCTGCCACCGCCCTTCCAGCGGCATCACCTGGCCTTTGTCTGGTCGGTGGGCGTGGCACTGCGGCCGGGCGCGCCCGCCCACAGCTCTCTCTCTTTGCATGACAAAGGCTTCTTGCGGTTGCCAGGTCCTTCAGATTGTCAGTTCAACTGTCGGCTCAGTGGCCAAAGGGAGGAGGTCCTGATTCTTGATTCGGAGTCCTCTGTACACTCTGTACTCGACCTCGTCCTCGTCGACGACATGGCACTCCATCTAAGCTGATTTGTCGGCTTACTGCGAAGTCACACAAGATGGCCATAACCGAAGTTTGGTTATGTGTAAGGAATCGCATTAGAATCGCCGTTCCAGTGAAGTTATGTGTGTCCAAAGAGGCTTTCCCAATCGGACAGCTAATATGGCAAGGACCAGAGGAACAAATAAATGCAGCCGAAGATGGGATTTCACATATAGAAAAACAATTAAGAATTGTTTTTGATTCAAAAGAAGCCATAAAAGATTAGTTTAATGTGTCTTGTATAGTTTGTACATATATCGAGATATATACAAAAATGTATCCAGCATTAATCATCAGATTCAGAGTCCTCTCCCTCCGAGGCACTCTCATCGCTGCTCAAGTTCTGCACCTCGTCGTCCTCCAAGTCCAAGTTGTAGATCATGCCAGGCGTCCACTCGATGTCGTCCGAGAAGATCCCCACCTCATGCTCCGGCGATTCATCTGGCATCATCTTCTTAGCATCCTCGTCGATGATCAGTTCGCTCTCGGGGCTCTTCTCCTCGGAATTGGATGCATATCCGGAAATGGAAGGCGGAGCGGAAGCTGGCCTCTCCTCCTCATCTGGCTCCGTCTTGAGCTTCTTGGTCTGCGTTGGCAACGTGCCCGTGCTGTCTCTGCGGCGCTTGCAGCCAGTGATCAAAGATGGTTCCTTAATATTGAAACCATCTTTCACATCCTTCAGGTACTCACTCATCGCGAAAGTATTTTAAATTGCAAAATTCTAGGTTAAAATCTGTAAATAACAAGGATCAAGGGATAACTGTATAATATAGTTTTTAAATAAAATATATGTAGAAGAAATTAATAATTTTGCAAGAAAAGTCTTTATGTAAACTAGCGGCCATTGTGCAGCACGGGAAACCCCCACAGAATGGGGTCTTTACTTGATTTAAAAGCATTTAATTCTTATATATGTTTGATTTTTTTTTACATTTCATGATTTAGCTTTTTTTATGTGTATGTGTATGCACCAATACAAGGGCAAAGGCACTCATGCACACACACATGAAGACTGCGCGCAAGCGTTGCAGCTGTTTTATTATTTTTACCAATGATTCTGTGTCTTCGCGGGACTCCTTCTCTCCGCTCTGGTGATTTTTCTTGGATCAGGGAAATGTATATTATATATTCCAACTATTTCCATTTAATTCCCTTTACATTCCCTCTTTTCCGACGCTTTCCCTTCCACTAACACAAATGCAAACAATGCTAATGCGCATGCGCCCCTCTCTTTAATTGTTGCAAAAGATTCTTTCTGGATTCCTCGTCATGTTGACTTTCCCATATGTAATTTTATTCCATGATCCAGGAATATATATGTAAAATATATATTTTCAAACTTGCAAATTTTGCATTATTTTTCCTACACAATAAAGTTTTTTTTTCACATACAAAGAGCACCGCTTATTGCTCTTCACACTTATTGGCGAGGACTCACCTGGTGCTCTTGGAGCTAATTAGCAGGTTTTACTTCTTAAAGGGTTTGTGCCACAAAAAGGATACGGTTCAAATTCACCCAAAAACCAAATGAGACGAAAATTCTAGCAGCTTTTCGGTCAATGTCACCGATGTCAAGGAACAGTGTTGGTAAAAGTTCCAAATAAAGCAGTTTTGGTCAAAGCAGTATTGCCAATTTAGCTTTTTCAGGCTAAATCTTTAACTACATAACACTTTGAATACAGATTATAATAAAGGAGATAATAAAAATACAACTTTAAATATGGGAAAAAACAATTTAATCTATATTTTATTACAAATTACAAATCAAATTTAATTTCTTTGCAGAAAACTTCTTCATTTATATCCATTTTCCATTTTAGTATTAACTATTTTAAACATATATCTCTCTATATATTTCTAAAATCACACACGCACACATCCCGCTGTGTCCAGTAAACATTAATCTGAGTTCGAGGCAGGAGTCCTTGGTCCTGGGCAGGACTCAACCTGGAATTAACATAATTTATCGCTTATTGAATTAATCGAAGTTCCAGCTTGTCAACCACCTTTCCCTGCTCGTTTCCTTGCTCCCTTTCTTCCCTTTATTTATTTTTTTTTTGCAATAAAAAAGAAAGCAAGGCGGGAGAAAGGCGTTTAAAAAAGCGAGCCACGTAGAAAGATTACATGAATTCGTAATAAAAAACTACTGTCAGCTTGCATCAGGGAACTTTCCATCATTTCCAGGCGGAACCGGAAGCGTCGCACGGCAACGAAGGACTCGCCTCCCGCGGGAGAGGCTGAGGGTGCGGATTTGATTAGGGTGTTGGCGTCAACTAAATCCTTTGGGGATATACAACCCACACACACACATGGAGAGGAGAGCAAGGATATACGGAAAGAGAGAGAAAGAGAGGTATGTTTTGCTATTTTGCGATTGAGCTGTCCAAATGCGCCTTTTAATGTAATCTCTTACGGATTTGTTTTGACAGCAGGAGCAGCTCTCTGCTCCTTTCCTTCAGCTCCATCTTCATCCAATGCATATGAAATGGGTGTGGATAAGTCTGGTTATGTTTTTTCCCAGGACATGAAGGAGGAGTGCCTTATGCTTAGGTATACTTTCATCATAAATATTAGATTACTCAGGCGGACGTAATTTATTATATTAGATTTGAAAACAAGGCTCTGCTCAACGGATTTCCCGGCTAAAACAATAAAAGGTATCAACTTACAGGATATTCAAGAGGGAAAACTATTTTATTATAATAACACAAAAATAAAACAAATAATAAATATTAAGAAACTATTATTATTATCTCAAATTTCTTCAATATCTTAATTTTTGGCAATATTTTAAAACCCTCTTGTAGGCCAATTTGAAAAAAACATAATCCCAGATCCCTGGGATTAACTATGATATGTAAATGCCTGGCACTTGGCTGCAAGTGCATCCTGCAGATGCCTTCCTGCAGTGCAACTTCGGGGTCCTTCGATTTACATATTACTAAGGGGAAAGTCTGCTTTGAATAAACTTCCCACACACACAACACACACACTCTCTGCCACACCATGTGTGTGTGTGTGCAGTTTTTAAATTTGCAAACATGAGCATGTAAATTTGCAATGAATAAATTAACCAGAGTCATAGTCCTGCTCCTGCTCCTGCTCCTGCTCCTGCCACGTCCTGCCAGACGCGTTCTTGTGACGCTGCCTCAACACTTTCGCTATTTATTAAAATATAAATTGACTTTTGCCACTCACACCCTTGCTTGCTGGCAAAGTTGGGCCTACTATATGCATATATCCAGCCAAAAAATAACAAAAAATATATGATGTGTTCAGTTATTTATTAATTGTTTTGTAAGCATTTTTATTTTATTAAGTTTCAAGCTTCATGTTAGCTTCTTAATTACATTTTTTGGGGCTAAGTGAGTAAATTGGGTTTTTAAACCGAATAATTGAATGTAAAGCATTAAAAACCGAAGCAAGTCATATTTTTTTAAGACTTTAAATAGTAGGTTAAATATTTTAGCATTAAATATTTTGTAGATATTTCCAGCAAAGTGCTTATGAAAACTACGGCTTCCCGAAGTTAGTCTCTTTCTTGTTTAAAAATAAAATTCTTTTTAAGTATTTAAAACGTGATTCATGTTGTTTTTTACACTTATATATAATTGTTATATATTTTATAGATATCATATTTATGCTATATAAATTTATATATTTTTTATACCATTTATACTATATTTACTGTTTCTTGAATATTTACAAAATTTTTTTGTGTTAGATCTTTTGAAGGTATTTATTTTTAATCCAATAAATGATTTAGGCTCTTTCTTTGTTTAAATATTTTTTTATAATACAATTTATACAGTTTTCATAACTTTAATTTAATTTATTTTTTATTATTTTTAATAAGGACCGCATAAGAAGTTGTTTGTTAACCCATTTAAAATTTTCAATTTCTTCTAAAATTATTGATTTAGGCTCTTTGAAAGCATATTTAAAAATTATTTATTCAATTAATATTTTATTTTAGATTCATGCAGTTTCAAAAACTTCTATTTAAATTATTTTTATCATTGTAAATGAGGAAGTTGTTTGTAAACCCATTGAAAATAATTAACTTATTCTAAATCATTTATAAATATTGTTAGTCTTAGGCTATATGTAGAAGTATTTTTTATTTCATTATTTACTACTCCCAGTATTTTTATTGATTTTATATTTTGCGGCAAGTGAGGTAGGCCCGGGAAGTTGTTGCTGCCTCATTTTATCAATAATTGTTGCAGTCGTCGGTCGGCGGCTGACTGGCTAGCAGCTAGCTTTATTTTCTGTTTTAATCACTTTTTATTATGCGCTGTCCTTGAGGAGGGAGTGGGTGGTGATAGTGGTGGTGGCTAAGGGGGGGTGTTAACAAAGTGTTTGCCACAGGCCCGGCAAAAGGAAAACAATCACGTGGCCAGGAGAGACAGTCGGGCGGAGACGGAGACGGAGACGGAGACAGGCCTGTTCTGGCAGCCGCCTGACAACGAGCGCCGCAACTCTTTTTCTCTTTTCTGCAACATCAACAATAACAAGAGCCGGCAGATATAGCCTATGCACTGGGAGAAAAAATATATACTGTCTATAAAATTTAGTAGGTATTTTTTCGTTGATTTTTTAAATGCAATTTTAGAGGGGAAAATGCTGGAAGAGTGCTTTCTTTTTGTCAGATTAATGTTTTAATGTAAATATAATAATATATAAAATATAATATATAATAATTAATTAAATTTATTTCTTTATTTTATATTATATTTATATAAATAAATATATTTAATAAATTTAATCATTTTTTTAACTTAATAAATTGTTAAATAGGTTTTTTTAAAATGTTTTAACTTTAAAATAAATTATGCAACAAGTTTTTGTTTTGTTTCTTACTTAATAAATTTTTAAATATTTAATTTAACAATCAATTAGTTTTGCAAGAAGTTTTTGTTTTGTTTTTTTTACTTAATTCTCTTTTTAAATTAAATATTTAAAATTTTATTAAGTAAACAAACAAAACAATAACTTGTTGCATAGTTTCTTTTAAAGTTAAAACATTTTTTATAGGGTTACTTTCTTAGAAGTAATTTAATATTTTTATCTTTTGAGATGAAAATTAGTTTTTATACAAAAATATAATATTTACTTAAAATTAACCAAATAAAGACTTAAGTAATTTTTAAAAACTTTCTGGGGATTAAAAATTTATAAAATTAATGCTTACACTACAAATAATAAATGAAGCTACAAATTATTCTGTTTTTTTGTTGTTACCATTTTTTGTGAGAAATAATTATAAAAAAACAATCTTTCCCTTAAGTTCATAATATTTTAGACTTGGAAAATATTTGTTTAATCAAATTTAGTCAAAAGAAGTCCATAATAATTTTTAATTAAATTTAGCTTCCTGTTAAAATGAAATGAAATGAAAGAAATTATAACATCTTTCTAAACCTAACATATAGAAAAATCCAAAGTGCTTTCAAACATTTTTTTTTTCAGTGCTGCCGCAAAGATATGGCTGAAGTGGGTGCCCGGAGTCAGAGTTGGATTTGGATGCGAGATTGGGAAGCACACGGGCGAGCTGGCACAGGACTCATCCTGGAATGGGATGCGATGGGAGAACGTCAACAGCAGCAGCAGCCGCGGCGACAACGATACGACAACTTCAGGACGAATGCCGAGGGAAAAACTTCCTTTGCCTTTGCCTTTGCCTCTGCCGCCCCCTAAACTCCGCCCACAACAACAGGAGGCAGGAGGCAGGAGGCAGGGGGCAGGAGGAGCGGCAGCAAAAAAGAACACAACGAGCCGAGAAAACTCAATTAAACTTTTGTAATTACAGCTAAAACGGAAGAAGATATTTATCCAGTATAATTGCATTGAAGGCAAATGAAAGAAAAGGAAAGCCGGAAAAACAACGGACAAAAAGGAGCAAGAAACGAAAAGAAGCGAAAGAAAGAAAGAAAAGCGAGACAGAGGGAAGAGGGAAACCAAAGCGAAAGAAAGCTGGGAAAATAAATAAATAAAGGATGCCAGGAGACAAGAAGCGGACGCAGGAGGAGACGGACAGGATGCGGCAGGGATAAGCAGCTGCCAGGAGTGCACAGAGCGAAAAAAATGTATAATTACTCAAGAGAAAATAAGAAAACAATTTAATTAAAATTAATGAAATCAATATCCTTAATTTTGACCTACCTAAACCTTGAATTTAATTTGATTTAATAACTTTATCTGGGAACAAAATCTATCAAGTTTCTCTCAGTGCTGTCTCATCGCATAATCACAGATACACGCACTTGCAGATACAGATACAACGAGCTATAGGCACGCAGACAGGACCTGATGCTGCAGCTGGGAAAATCCAGAAGCAATTGTTTTCACACTGCAAGTTCAACAAGTTTCACTGCGAAAAACCAATTTTGAAACCCGTTCAAGTTGGATTCTTTGGTTTTTGTAGAGGCAAGGATTATATGGTGATGATTCTAGGACATTTCCCAGGGTTTCAAAAGAGGTTGGGCTACCAGGAAGGCAGGAACTATAACATCGCAGACGATGGTGTGTAGCCGACGGCTTCTGCTTAATTTTCAGTAAAGTTTTTTCTGGCATTTCTTGAATCAGAACTTATACCTTACTTATCAATGAATTTAGTTAATTTATTTGTATATTAATTAAATATTTGTTTGTCTATATATTCTATAAATAATTGTTTATCTATATGTTCATTTATGTTTGTAATTATTTATTTATTAATTTTTTCTTTAACTTTAATTTTGCTATTTTGTTCATTTTTATTTACTTCTTCATTTATTTTTATATTCATTTCTTCATCTATTCATTTAATGAGTCATTTAATTCTTTATATATTTATTTATTTATTTATTTATTTATTTAATTATCTATGTGTTTATTTTAATTTTATTCCCTTTATTCAATAATTTGTTAGCTTATTTATTTAGTTTTTTATCCATTTGCTTAATCTTATAAATATAATAAAATCCTTTTCTGTCATCAATAATTATAAATTGGACAAAATAAACACTTTCAGCTTAGCCTGGCCTTATTTAGCTTTGAATTTTAAGCTTTAAACTAAATTAAATATTGCAATATTGACATATAAAATGTACTTTAGAAATTCCCCGCTTTATAAATACATTATGATTATCATTCAATCGAAACTGTAAACAAAATTATCGAGAAAAGTGACGAAAATAAAGCAAGCCTTGTTTCGGGTTTTTGGTTATTTATTGCTTTTAGTTTGTTGTATTTTTGTTAAAACAAAACACGAATAGCGAACAACGCGTTTTATTGGCTTGATTCTATTTGCAGGACAAAATGTTTTCAATTGTCCGTGTCCGAGTTCCGTGTCCATGTCCTCGCGTCCCCGTGTCCTGCGTCCTGTGTCCTGTGTCCGGTTTGTCTGCTGATGAAGACATTAATTTGATGCAAATCGCGTCAACTGAACACAATCGAAGTGCTAATTGCGCTTCTTTCAATGCACAATCCGACACCGACATCCCAGCATCCTGCATCCTGCATCCTCCCCAGGTCCCTGCTCCCATATCCTGATCCTGCTGCCTGCCTTTCCCCACAATGAACGCTAACAAACAGCAGCCAATCGACATCCCAGCTCATGAAAATGATGATGATGATGATGATGATGGTCCTGGGAGCGATGATGATGACGGGGGACGGTGCGGGGGGTATGGCATCCTGCGGATGATGAGGTGGCCAGGTCAGGTAACTGCAATGTGACCCACTCCCCTGGCCACCCCTCCATTCCCCTGCAGTCCAATCACTTCACTTCATTACGTATGCGCGACACAGACAATGGGCCACTGATGGACGTGCTGCAATTGCAGGACTCCGACTACTCCGACTACTAGTAGCTCCAACTAGTGGCTAGTCACAGCTCCCAATTCCACATCCTGCTGCTGCTGCTGCTGCTCCTGTTCCTGCTGCTCTTGTTCCTGCTCCTGCTCCAGGGCCACCGCAAACAGAAAAGTCCTATTTCCAGCCACTTTGGCACTGTTAGAAATGGGGGAAATCTTCAAGAAAGTTGCTTAAGTCTTTAATAGATATCAAAGAAAGCGGTTAAAATGCTCTAAAAATATTTAAAATTGTTTCTAGAATTAAGAATTTAATATTTAATTGTATTTAGAATTATTTAAAATGTTACTAAAATTACGAAATTAATATTTAATTGCATTTTAAACTCAATTACATTTCTTAGTGTCTTTGCAAAAAACTATTCAAATATTCAAGAAATCCGCATTAAGTGCTTTATTATTTTTTAAATAAAGATTAATAAATAAACTTATCAAAAAATACAAAATATTTAGGTAAACCGCTTTAAATAATAATAAATAAAGATATCAAAAATTAAAATATTAAGGTAAACCACTTTAAATTCTAAATAAATTATTAAAAAATAATAAAATCAATATTTAGGAATTTGTTATTTACGTATTTACACAACTTATTTATTAAATAATAATATTAAAATTCAGGAATTATTATTTATGTTCTTACACTATTTATTTATTAAATATTAATATCAAAATTTAGGAATTTATTATTTAAATATTTACTCTATTTTTCGCAGTGCTTTTTTGCCAACCAGAGCTGTTGTTGCTTTTATGACTTGAACTCTGGAATAAAATGTTTTGTAAATCCGAAACGCTCATGGCCATGGGCAGGGGGCGTGTGTGTGTGCTGATCCCTGACTGCTCTGCAGCTCCTCACCATTGACCATTGACCATTTCCGGTAGGAGGAGGAGCAGGAGTGGGAGGAGGAGGAGGAGCAACTCGCCTGGACTGGAGGCCACACCTTTGGCGCAACCAGCATGCCGAGCGGAGTCAAATTGCCGAGCATGTGGCGCTAGTTTATCTATTTTGCCTGCCGACTGCCTGTCCGACCAGCTTGTTAGGTCCTCTCTTCAATGGTTTCCTCTTGGAGTCCTGCTCCTGCTGGCCACAAGTGACGGAAGGCAGTGCCAAGAGTCCTGTTCCTTTCTGCTACCTGCGAGACCGCAAAAACGAGCGGCCTGCCACTCACTCGCTCAGCTCAGACACTCGAAGAAAATTATAATTAAATTTCCGAATTACTAAAATATTATATTTAATTTTTTACAAAGCAAACACTGCCTTAAAAACTTTTGTAATCAATTATTCGACGGCTGGTCAATGCAGATGGAGACAATGTGCTTGCTCACCACCAAAACAGTGCCCATGAACTGAGAGTCCTGTCCCTCCTTTTCGCGGTAGGACCTGCACTTGGTCAGCAGGATGTTGACATCCCGGTCGGTGCAGGCAAAGAAGCCGACCAGGATGCGGCCATCGGTGATCTGGATGCGCATGGGACGTCCCAGCCACTCTTGGAGAGTCCTGCGTCCCTTGGTGGTGCTGGGCACCGAGCCGACCAAGTTCATCAGCAGAAAGTCCGGGACATTCGTGAGGACCCTGTAGGGACTCGGAGTATCCTCCGGCTGCTCCTGATTTTCCATTTTGAAAAAAAGATTAGAAGTACTGGGAAATGTAGGAAAACTTTGCCTTTTCCCAAATGACTTTTCACATCTGAGGGTTGAAGTTAAACTCAAAGGTAAAGCGATGTTGGATTTAAATTAATAAATCTTAACGATCTAGTAGTCTGGTCTATCTTCTCTCAGTGATTAATCGATAAATACTACAAAAAAATATATGATAATTTGTACTTTAACTTTAATATTTTTAATTTGATGAAAAGGCCTTCTTAAAAGTTTTGACAAGTCAACATTTTCTCAGTAACTAATGGACTTCAAGGCTCAGAACAAAAGCAGACTGCTAATGGTATTTATATTTTTATTCTGGGTTTTTTATTATATATGTATGTCCTGAAGTTTAATGGTATACAATTTATATATAAATGCTTAATGAAATATTAATTAATATATATGATTAATTGTTTGTCTGCCTTATTGTCTGCAGACGGACGTCTTCAGGAAGAAGTCTTTGAGCTTCTGCAAGTCCAGGCTTGCCACGAAAGGCTCTATTTTCAACACCTCCTTGTGAGAGTGAGTCTGCAGACAGCGGTCCAAGAAGTCCTCGATTTTCAAGCTTTTTTCGTAATCCAGCTTCATGCGGATCTTTTCCAAGACAGACGAAAGATTCTGGCCAGGCCAACCTTGACCTTCAACTCATAATCCAAGCACAACTCTTCATAGGACTACGAGGAGTCACATACATAGATCTTTGAGAAGTACAAAAAATCCGGGTCCCTTTATGAACTGACAACAGAATAAAACCCAAACTTTTGTTTCACGTACATATAATCCCTCTTAAAAACTCCCCTTAATTCCAGTTTAATTAATTCAGAAAATGCCACCTCCTTTTCGGTCAGTGCATCTGACACCCCTTGCCACTCCCTGCTGCAGTTCATCATCAAAAGACGAAGCTTCAAACTTTATGCTCCTCCTGGAGCTCTCTCTCCTTGGTCCCTGGTCTCTGGTCCTGGTCTCTGGGTTCATCCTCAGGTTTCATCGGGCAACTGGCAAATGGCGAATGGCAAACGGCATCATCAAAGTGCCATTGGCAAAGTTATCTGGCCGCTTGTAATTTAATGTGGGCGTTACTATAAAAACTCCAACATTTTGTGGCACACTGCAGCAGGAGCACTGCCTCCTTCCTCCTCCCTGCTCCCTTCTCCCTGCTCCCTGCTCCTCCTCTATATAGCCAGGACCCAGCACAGATTGGATTTGTAAACGCAATTTTCGCTTACACAACATTATTTTAATGTAATTTTTCTATTTATAGCTGGATGCCATTTTTTTTGTGTATTTGGGATGGACCTGATGTGCAAAGGATAGTTAAGGAAAATTTTATAAAATATTTTAAGGCTTTGAAAAATTAAACTAATTATTAAAATTCTTATATAAATATTTTAAAATATATTTATGTATTTTATTTGTATTATTTGATGGTAAAAAGAAGATTTTTAATACTTAATATTCTATTTCCACGCCCTTTGGCCTTTTATTTTTATTTAATTTTAAAATATTCTTTCAATATTGACAGACTATTTATCAATTTAAAATCGGGTTATTATGTTCATTAAATAAATTTAATTTAATTTTATATATTTACACAAAGCTAAAATCGAACCGTTTTCACAAAAATCATTGAAAATATAAGGGAAAAGGAAAAGGGGAAACTAAAAGCACAATTCAAACTGTTCATAAAATACATTTATTTATAATATGTATTTATTTATTTTATTTTATTTTAGATGTTTTAATGAACTGGTAAAAGAAAAACAAAGAATTTAAACATTCTGTTGGAAAAATACAATAAATGAATAATTAGTTTAAGAAACTTAAGCTTTGAGGTGATTTTTGTTGTTGCTTGGGAAATTAAATTAGTTTACAGAAAAAGAGTATTAAATTAAAGCGAAAAATTATAGAAACTATAAAACAACAATACTTAAAAATGGATACCATATTTTAATTAAGTTAACATTTAATTTCCATCTATAAGGATTTGAATATTACAGTAAGCTAAGCTAAGAAATGTTTTTAAAATCCCTTTTTTAATGTGGCAAAGAATTTAGTGTAAATTGTTCCTTTTTAACATTATATAGCATTTTTTTAGACATCTTTTTAGGTGATTTTCAAATCCAACTATTTCAAGACCAACTCTCTCACCTCGTAACCAAAATCAGGTCCACTCTTGCGAAAAAAGGCATAGCATTATTTATGTGCAACGCTTTTTTAACACGCTCCCATATTATAGATTTAAGTGCACACATTAAGCGGGTTACGCAGTGCCCACATTGCCGGCCATTATTATGAATACGGACGCGGCTCTATTCAATTTTATAAGCTCTTTGCATATAAAACAAAACAATGCGAGGATACAGGACACAGGACGCAGGACGATGGACCTCTCGGCCTAAGTGCAATGTGGCAACAACGACGATGCCATCCTTCCATCCATTCGCACTTTAATGGGGGCCACGGATCCACACGGAAATGTTTTCATAAAAGCCCCGGGAGCAACAATTTATGAGGCATTCATGTCAGTTGTTGCCTGCTCATTAAATCCCCGTCGCAGGATTCCCTCTCTCTTCCCACGAGGCCATCAAAGTCGATTACCTAGAAAATGCCCAGAATCCCAATCGATTAAGTTGCATTAGCCAGGAGTCAGTCAGTCCACATCCAGAATCGAGGGGCCACAGCTCACAGTCCCAGAGTCCAGAGTCCAGAGTCCAGAGTTCAGAGTTCAGAGAGAGCTCGTTTTCGGTGCCCTGTTGTGGCATTCGGTTGATTGTCAAATTACATTATCATCCTCCTGGAGGAGCGTCTGTGTTTTGACAGCTGTTTTTGCTTATTGACATTCGCTTCTTGACAAAACTGATGCACACACACATGCCAGCCCCGACGACTCCTTCACTCTGAACCCTAATGCCACTCCAGTTACACCGAAAAAAAATGAACCAACTGTTGTCAGGTTGATTTTTTAACAATTTTATTTTATTCTATGATGATTTCTTTCCCAAATTCATCTACAGAAAAACAGCTTACCGAATCCTTACAAAAATACACATATACCCGGTTCTCAATGGTTGTAAAAAACAACATACTTTTCGGGGCTCATGTATATGTAATTGGTTAATAAAAGGTTTGTTTTCAAACAAAATATCTAAAGGAAAAAGCTCACAGAACCTTTCTAAAAATACACAAACTCATCACTTGCTTAATTAAGAGTATAGCATACTTTTTGGCGGCGCAGAAATAATTGAATAATATTTATTTTTTAATAATATTTAGATCTTTAAAGTTACGGTTTTTTACCAGAAATATTCTGCCATCAAACTAAACCTTTAAGCGTCTTACTTGAAAGCTGAAAATATTGAGCAAACTAAGGAATAAAAAAAAAACAGAATCTTGAAATATTTACAAACATACCCGGCTCCTTATTATTCAAAAGTATAGCATACTTTTGGAAGCTCATAATATTTTTATTAACTATAGAAGTACTTATTTTTAAAAGAAATTTAATTTGCAATATCATCTTTTCAAAGTATTTTCTTAGTAGAAAAATAAATATAATTGCTTAAAATCAAAAACATCACAAAACCGTAATATTCTTTTTTATTATATACAATAAAATATATACTATTCTGTGGCTAAAATCCTTCTAAGGATCGAATTGTGTACATATCCTTTTACTTTTAGTTTTACTTAAACTAAATTATAATATTGTTCTTTTAATTATATTAAAACTCTTAAAATTCCCCTTTTTAATATTGTAAAAATCGAGAGAAAAAAATCCCTGGACTACATATCCTTCAAAGACTTTCGTCTGAGTGTCCTGGCATTTTTGTTGCCATGGAGTGACGACGATATTTAGGAGCCAGTGAAATGGCCTGCGTTTTTATGCCCCCGAAAGCATCAAAGTTAATTTGGTCCGAGGGTCCAGGGCTTCGGGCATCGAGCTTCTGGCTTGGAGCTCCTCCGGGCTCCTGGCTCCTGGCTCCTGGCCGAAACTCTTTGAGTAAGAACTTCGGGGGCCCGGCTTACGTTGCCAACTATTTAGCCATTTTCTGGGTAAAGTTTCCTTGGGATTTCGGCAGCCCTGCAAGTGCAAAAGTTGCCTCAGAGGAGGAGGATGAGGGAGGAGGACTCCAAACCGGCAAATAAAGTTTGCCATTTCACCTGGAGGGGAGAGTTAGGGAAAATCAACTGCAAACGAGTGTGTGCTCTCTGTGGGAAGTTCAATAATAAAAATCACTTTTATTGCTCAATATATTCTAATTACGATAATTTCCACGTAAACGCAACAAAACTTGACTAATTTCAGGGGTGAAAGGAGAGTGAGAAGTGGGGAGCGAGTCCGGCCTTTCGGCCATGTTGTTAATTCATGAAGTGTCCCTGATAAAGTGTAATTATTCCATGAATATCGAAAAAGTGTTCACCTTGCGGTCGTAAGTAGTTCCACAAAAAAGGGACGAAAATCAGGGTAGGAAAAGGAGTCTGGACGCAGGACTCTGTGTGTGTGATTTTATGGTAATTTGTGTGTAATGAAAACTAATAGCAATTGATTGTACGACGTGTACGAATGCCACAAGACTCGAGCCCAGACCCGAACCCCCTTTTGTCAGTCGCTCAAGGACACTAACTGTTACTCGGTGTGTGTCCTGGAATGGAAATTGTCGCTGACTAAGTAAACAACGGGACAACTGACACCTGATAATGGTTATATATTGTACGCACTCCATTCCGGCACCCATGTCCTGTGTCCTGCGTCCTGTGTGCCATTCCAGCTGTGGTCATCAAAATGCTTTGGCCATCTGATTGTCTTGGCCTAATCCAGCCAAGATCCAGGGGCTCAGGCCAAGCTGACTCATTGTGTGTGTGGGAGTCATTGTTATTATAGTTTATGTAAATTATTATTATATTTCATGGGCTCTCTGTATACACATAGTTTAGGGCCTGCACACACACAAGATTATTAATTAAAGCTTTTGGGTTTTCTTTGGTTATTTTGAAACAATCATTATGATGGCTTTGAATTATTACATTTTGTGTGACGCAAGGATAATAGTACAGTTTATATAAAGGTCAATGTTAGCCACGTTTTTCAAGGGTTTTATTTATTTATTTACTATATGAACTCTTACTTACATAATTTTAAAATAACTTAACAGATTTTCTTGGGTATTTTAGCCTCATTTAACAAAACTCTCATTTTGGTAATAAAGTTTCCCTTGTGCCACATGAGTTGTTGTTTTATTTTTCAAGGATTCAGTAGCATCTTTTGCTATTATTTTATTTATAAAGATAATTTTTAGCGGACTTTCGGTTTCTGCTGAAAGCTGAGAAAAAAAAGAACAAAAACTTAACGACTGCCAGGTGCAGGTTTTCAGAGATTTTTCTCCTATTTTTTTTTATATATATTCTTTTTTTTTGGGTTGTCCTGTCCAGCATGCAATCTCGCTCTTTGCCTCCTTGATGCATTCTGATAACTCGCGTGGCATGCAACCGACATTTGTTGGATGCCACGCGAGTTCCTGCTACCGACAATTCGCGAAATCGTACTTATAAGCTCGTTGCACGCGACTATTTATTATAGAAAAATGTATCAAATTTAAAGTGAAGCTAAAGTTTAAGTAAAATGGAGAAATCTTTTAATTAAATCTAAATAATAAATAATAAGACAGCCTTTTTCTATATGAATTTATATTAAATATTCCCCACAATTGAAGGCTCACAGAGCTGTAATAATGCAGTTTTTCCTCTCTTTCTCATAATAAGACCGCAGTCCAAACTCTGAGTGGCCAACAGATTTGCTTGATTAACTTTTGAGTTAAATATCGCCGCACAAAACAACAATCAGATGCAGATGCAAACACAGACACAGATGCAGATACAGCTACAGCTATGGATATAGATACACCTACAAGATACAAGATACAGATACACAAGTGTGTGGCAATATGGCTGGGCAGTTTCATTATTGTCTGGCCAACTGATTTATGCCATTCAATTCGCTTTCGGCAGACAAACCGCCGGAAAATGAAGCCCATGAATCATTTGTGCGGCCAATTCGGAATACAAATGCCGGCCAGCTGTTGACCTGCCACCTTCCCCGCTCCCCCAGCTCCTCAACCCCCCGTTCCCAGCCACTGCTTTTCCGACCAAAAGTTAAACGATAAAGTTTTCCCAGCTCGACGCTTGGCCTTGACTCGAAACTCAATCATTGTTCGGTGTTTGACCAAAGGGGCAAGGGCAAAGTCACAGTCAGAGTCTAAGGACTCGGAGGACCACTGCTCTCCGGAGAATGTCCCGTCCAAGGACCGGCGGAGTGCGGAGTGCGTCCGGCCAATATCCGGGCAATGTCCAGACGCTGTGAAGTTTTGGGCTTCCACACTGCACGCTTTTTATACCCTTTTAAGGTTTTATAATATTAGTTATAAACCTGCAACGGAGTAAATGAATCATTTTTGATCCCCATAAAGCATATTTATTCTTGAGCAGCATCAATAGCCAAGATCGACTTGTCCATGTTTAGACGGAAAATAAATTGTTCCAATTTATTGGAAATTTTTGTCCGTTAAAATTTTCAAAAATTCACAAAAAAAAAAAATGAAAATTTTAAATTTTAAAATCTTCCTTTTTTTAAATATTTTTTGCAATTGATTCAAAGAGCTCAAATTAAAATCATCATAAGTAAGCCAAAAAGCAATAAGACCAACTACCTAGCTTAGCTAATTAACTCCATTTAAGGGCAAAATAATCAAAAAACACTTCTAAAAAAGTGATCACTTTCTGGACTGCGAGAATTCCTAGCAAAGTGTGAATGGATTCCGAGGTTCTCTCTCTCTCTATCGCTGTCAGCTTTCATTTATAATTGCATCTCTCTCTCTCTCTGTTTCTTTTTTGTTTCTCAAAGTTAAAATTAACAAAAATACATAAATAAACACATACATACAGAGTTTTTCTTTTTTTTTTTTTGGAGGGAAAAGGCGAGGGCGCGTGCCGATTCCAAAAACCCGAAAGCTTTGGTAGCTTGTCTTTAAAAAAATATATGAAAGGATCGAATAAGTGATATTCCTTAAAGGAATATAAATATAATAAAATAATAATATAATATATATTCTATAGAATAATATATAATTTTAATAAATAAATGTATTATAATATATAGTTTGAATTTAATAAATTAATTCCTTGAGCTAATAAATACCAATTATTATAAAAATTATATTTACTGTTTCTTCCTATGCTAGGATTTAAATATTAAATATAATTATCAATATAATAATAATATTTAAATATCTATACTATATTATTAACTAACATGTAAAATAATTCAAGATTTCCCCTATTACAGTAATACTCCCTCAACAGTGAAGCTTTCAAATATGATCTTTCTCTCTCTCATTTCCAGTGCTTTTATTTAGCTTTTTTCTTGGGGAAAATTACAGCTCCCTTTGGCGGGAAATTTCCCGATTTAAGTTCATGAATTCTGTGTTATAGTTAAGAATTTAAATATATCAATATTTAATATATAAATGAAAAATATAAATGAAATATTAATATATATTTTATTATTATTAATATTATTTTTTAAGAATATTTATTTTCAAAATTCATCTCTATTTTGGCCATATTTATATCTCTGTGAGCAGCACTTCTCCGGCGCTCTCTCTCTCTCGCATTCTCTCTCTCGCCTCCATGTGGCGGAAATCTAAAGGAAAAACTCGGAAAAACTGCTGGGGAAAAATATGAGAAGAGAGGAGAGAAGAAGAGCACACATACAGAACACATACAGAAAAGCACTGTCCATATAGATCGGAAAACGAGGCTCTCCGGCGGTTCCTCGGGATCTCCGGAACGATCACTCTCTCTCTCTCCGGATACAGATATAGTGCTGGGTATATCACTTTCAGATACGGATGCTGAGTGCTCCCGTGCGAACGCGGCGGAAAAAGCGGAGCGCAAGAATTTTCATACACCGAGCAAAACAGCGAAACAGTTCGAAGCTATTTATTATTACCTTCTGCCATTGCTGCTATTGTTCCACGTTGGGTGGTTCTTGTGTTTCTTGTTTAGCTTTGTTCCGAATTTCGTTGATCATACGTATATATCTGTACACAAGAGATATGTATTCTATATAGACAGCAGTTTTTGTTTGTCGCGCAACACACAACAAATCGAAGTCGGATTCGGAATCGGAATCAAAATCGAAGAATGTGCAACGTGGCGTATGCGTGATGCAGCGAGGTACAAGTGCGTGAAAAAGGGGAAATTTTCCCTCTTGTTTTCAATATTATTTCACTTATTTATTTATATTTTTTTGTATGTGAACAACATTCTATATAAAATATATAAAGTGAAAGCAAAAGTGTAAGCAAGCTGGCTAAAAAAGTGCACGGAGAGAAAATGCGAGACAACACCTGTGTGTGTGCACCTGTGTGGCTTTCCTTCCTTTCTCCCTGGCATGACGTCATAAAGAACTATATAGGGAGATATATACATATATATATTTATATATGTGCTTGCAGATATATAGAAAAAAAGGGGCACAGGAAAAGTAAAGGAAAATAACGAAAAACGCCTCTGGCAACCGCACAATTATACAGTCAATTTGCGCTGTGTTTTTCGGGGCATTAAAACAAAAGCATTTCACTAAGAAATATTTATTATTGTGTGTACTGTGTGTGTGTGCGAGTGTGGAATGTGTTTATAGTAGCTTCCATAGTCCAGAATCCAAAGTTTTTCCTTCTTTTTTCCCCCCGCTCTGCCACCATTAATTGTTTCTTATTTACCAATTCACCTTGCATTCAACTCGTTCGCGTTCGCGTTCGTTCCGTTTTAGCCTCGAACACGTGCCAGGGGTTAAGATACCCGGATCAGTCGGCTATATTCTCCATAAACTACAACTAAAGAGCCACAAGCTAATCCGTCAACAACAAAGTCAATGTGAAAATCAATGGAAAACTCTGACCAACGGAAATTACAGATTCCGAAATGGATCTGCGGTGTGAAATCGGTTCATTAAGCAAAATCATCGTGTGAGTGTCTTTCGTGTATTACGTATCACGATTCCATCAAAACTTAATAAATTGACCCGAAGAATGTGAGTGATCACAGAGCTAAATGAAAACTTCCATCAATTACACCTACAAGTGAGATCTTTCAACTTGGGATTTTACGGGTATTGTTGTTTAATCTCTGAAAGGACTCTGAAAGTGATTTTTGTTTCACAATAAATCAAGCAAAACTTAAAACTTATAGAAAGCTATACATTAAAGGTCTTTAATTAATGTAAAAAATTATTTAAAAACTAAACAAAATTTTCAGGGAGTCATAGTTAAATTTGTAGTCACAAATGTTGTTAAAAATTAAAGCTGACATTTTCTTTCTCTGTTAGAAATTTCCGAAGGATTATTAAAAAAGCACATTAAAGTCTAAATTTATACACAAAATGTTGTTTAATTATTTTATATAAATTTATTTTTCCACTATATTTACTTTTATTCCTAAATTGAAAGCAATATTAACTTTGCTTTAAGTTTTCAAATAAGATTTGAGATTATAATAAAATTATAAATTAAATTATTTGATCCAAAATATTTATTGTTATATACAGTTTTATACATTTAATAAAACAATTTTTATTAAAAGTTTAGAGAGCTTTAAATATAAAATTATTTTATAATAAGAAAAATTTTAATTAAAATTTTGTACTAATGTATAATCCCTTATTTTCTAAATATTAAATAAAATAATGGATCATATATATTATTATTAAATATTTATAAAATAAGGGATCATAAATTAATACAAAAAATAATTTATATTAAAAGTTTAGAGAGCTTTAAATATTAAATTACATAAATCAATATATAAATCATAAGAACGCCTTAAATAATATAATTGAAAGCAGAATATTTATATTTTTGAAATATTTATATTTATTTTACAACTACTAAGGATCTCATAAATTATTATTACAAATAAGCATTTATATACAAATAATGGAAGTTTTAAAATATTAAATTAAATACAAATAAGTCGGAAAAATTCACTAAAATTCAATAAAATTCTGGCATGGAGCAGAATATTTGTATTTATATTTATGTAAATTATAATATGTTATATTCATTCAAAATTTAAAACTAAGCTTGTAATAAACTTTTATGAAAACTTAAAAAGCCTCAATATACATATATTAAATTAAAAATGATTTATAAAAATAGCTTAAAAAATCATACTTCGAATCATAAATTCATTTTCACAAATCGGAAAAAATAACTTATATACATTTTATATTGTTATTTTTCTGAGAGACTAAATTTATTTTGAACTAAATTTTAAAATTATTTTAAATTCATTTAAAATTTATTTTAAATTAATTTTGCCTCGTTACTTGTTTTCTCAAAAGGCTGTCCATGTTTTCGAACAAATATATGAATGTTAAGCAACTCTCTCATGGACGCCTCTCAAGGGGTTAAGTGAGCTTAAAATTCTTGGGTGATAATCCTCGTCTATAACTCAGCTATTAACCTTGATGTGTGCGCGCGGGGAGACAGAAACCTTAACCCTGAGGGGCGCACGGCTTTCGGAAAGGGGGTTCTGTTGGGGCATCTTGTTTGTGTTGTTTTTATCATATCCGGCAATCAATTGGCACGCAATCTCGCACAATTCGCCACTTAATTTCTATTTTTAATAACATTAACAGCAGGCCGAGGGGCAGAGACAGGGGCAGCGCGCATTCACAACAAATTTTTAAATGAATCAAGAGCTTATTTTTGGTGGCGCGTCGGAGCAAAAACAGAAATCATATTTTTAAACGTTTCGCCGCTGCTCACGGATTCCCTCCAACAAATTCGGCTCCTGTTTTGCTGCCGCTGCTGCTGTTAAGCTGTAAAAATCACAATAAATAACAAAAACTGAAAATCCACACGAAATGCAAAATACAAAATAATGTAAGGTTACCCACGTTCCCCGAAACAAAAGCCCCCCGAATCAAAAAAATATATATTCAGTGAAATTATGTTGAATTCATCTTAATTCCGTTGAATTAAAATGTTTTGACCAAAGCCAACATTTCCAAGGAAAACACTCACATTCACACGTATCTTGTTTTAAGCATAAAAAATGAATTTTATGGCTTGCAGAAAAATAACTGAACACACAATAAATCAGAAGGCAGATGAAATGAATTTTAGGCAAAAAATTGAAGCCTACATTGAAGGAGTGACTCTTAATTATACTTAATTTTAATAATATTTGTATTTTAATTATTAACATGAGTAAAATAATATTTGTAGGCATATTTTTAATAGATTCTCGTGGTGATCTTCACTCTGAGTATCAGTGGAGACAAATGGTTCTTGAGTTGCCTTCGTCTCTATCAATATCAACACCTCTCCCACTTCGCCCACTTGTCAATGTCGTTTCGCATACGTGACACATTTCTCTGGTGGGGGGGAAAGGGGAATCTTGGAATCTTTGGGGTGAAATGTCCAAAAATCTAAAAATCTTATATCAAGGCTAAGAGTAAACATGACAAAAAATCAATATAAGCCACATAATTAGAAATCAATAAATAAAAGAACTTAATTGCGATTAAAAATTAATTTAGTTTCAAAAAAATAAAATGAGAATGATCAGTAATTGCTACCCAACACTGTATAAAGTATTTCTCAAGGCTTAACATAACACTAAGAAACATATTCTCTGTCAGACTTAGATTCCGATTACACCTAATACTTCTTATTTATTAAAACGGCAAAGATTTTATATAAAGATTTAAATATAAATGATTGTTTGCCTGAAGGCCTTAGTCGCTCTGGATTAACTCATTGTAATTAATAAATTTAATTTGTTATTACAATAAAATAATAATAATAAATGATTGTTATACATTTTTTTAAATTTATAAAACAAAATTATTTCCTAAAAACTACTATTGAGTATCTGTCTCTAGCAACCAGAAATTACATTGCACAACACTGAAAAATTGTGTTTTATTATCTGGTCACACTTCCTATTGTTTATTTTGTGGAACTTGTTGATATATTCGGTTTTTTATACAAAATAAATAATATAAGAGAGTTGAAGAGTTATAAATACAAATAAAAACATTCAAATTGAAACACTTAAAAAAGAGAACTCTAAGCTGACAGCTATATCCGCCAGTTTCCCACCGTTTTTTTGCGTATATTTCCTTAATTTTTGTTTTCCTTAAACTCATCTTGTTTTTGTTATATTCCAGATATCCATCAACATGGCAGCGGATATAACCTACAGCTGACTGAAGAATGCAAACTGTTTACTTAATGCAAATCTAGAAGGGAAAGAACACACGCCTCTTACACACTCGCCACACACACAGAAGACACTAAACAGAAGCCCCTCCTCTTGGTCATAAACTGGGATATCAGCCAGTTCGAATGTGGATGCGATTGGGAATCGGACTTGGAATCCAAATAGCGAGTCTCCAAGATGATGTTCACACGTGCCCAGGTGCGCAAGCAGAAGACCAACAGCTCCAGCAGCCAGCGACCAAGGAGCTCCGGAGGATCAACGTCGCGCCATCAGCAGGGTCATGAGGTTAATATGATCTGTAATCTACATTCTATAGTTTTTTATTTTTTTCAATTTTAATTTAAAAGCAAACAACATTCAATTGAAAATAGTTTTACAATGAGGGAAGTGTTCTTTTTGTTTAGTCTTTCCAAAAGTAATTACTACTTAACCGAATTATTTACAAATCAAAGCCATTAATTTGCCAGATCGGTTCTCGGTTTCTGTTCAGCAAAATTTAAAAGTATAAAACTAATGTGTAAACAGAGCATAAAGTACCTACATATTTGTAAAGTATTATATTTTCTATTTAGATCGGATTTGTTTAAGCTACACACGTGGCGGAAAGTTTTGAGTTTATTGAATTCTTTGGTACTTAAAAGTACCTTCTACACTTGTTTAACAATTGATATTTATATTTAAAAAAATTAGTTTTATATTATTTTCATCAAATTCTAATCATTTTCCCTTTTTTCAGACGCGCTACAAGCCCAGCTCCACGAGCAGCAGCGGCGCTGGCAGTGGCCTGAGTGGCAGCAGTGCCTCTGGAGGAGCCAGAAGAGATCGGGATAGGGATAGGGACCACTATGGCAAGCAGCATTCCTTTGAGCTTCCGCGTCAGCACTCCAAGGAGGAGGCTTATCACAGAGATAGAGATCGCGATCGGGATCGGGATCGAGAAAGTAGTGCAGGCGGCACTGGCGAGAGAGGTGGCAATGGCGGCGGAGTCACTGGCGGCGGGGTCTATGTGGACAGGCGGACGAGGCCCAGGAGCATCACCAATCGACGGGGAGCCATTAAGCATCAGAAGTTAGTTTTTAATTCATTTTCCAATAATTTTTTTTAATATAATTAATTAATTAATCCTTACAGAACCCACGACATCAATGGCCATCGCTTTGTGGCCAAGTTCTTTCGCCAGCCAACGTTTTGTGCCTTCTGCAACCTGTTCCTTTGGGGCTTTGGCAAGCAGGGCTATCAGTGCATAAGTAAGTTATATCTTTATATTCAAAATATCTGATTAATTGTTAAATTTTATCTACAGTTTGCCAGACGGTGGTGCACAAGAAATGCCATGAAAAGCTATTGGGCAAGTGCTCCGGTTCCGTTTTCACCTCGGCCAGTACAATTGTGGGTTTAAGAGAAGCTTGTTTTATTTTGATTTTAATTATTAATTTGTATTTTTTATAATTAATTTAGTTGCTTCGTGAACGATTCAAGATCGATATGCCGCATCGCTTTAAGCCGCATACATTTATGTCGCCGACCTTCTGTGACCATTGCGGCTCGCTGATGGGCGGATTTTTCATTCAGGGTCTCAAGTGTGAAGGTGAGTTTATCAGTATCTGTTTTCGAGATGTATCTATATTGATTTTTTATCAAGTGGTTAACTAATGGCACCAAGAACAAGTTTTTATTTAATTTTTAATATATTAAAAATAGCTATAAGTCTGTTTTATTCAGCATATAAAATAATAAAGTCACTGGGTTAATACTCAATTTAATATTTAAAATAATCAACTTTTTGGAATATGATTAAATTCAATATTTAATATAATATATTGATTAAAATTTTATTATGTATTAAAAATAATGCAACTTACTGGAATACTATTTAAATATATATTTAAAATAATTAACAGCAACTTTGTAAAACCCTTGATAAGGTTTTAATATAATAAATTACCTGAAACGCTTTTAAATTCCTATAAAAATACCCTAAAATTCTTGATAACTTTGTGCTATTACTTAACCCATATTAAATATGTTTTTTATACATTATTATAATTAAATATATATTATATATAAAATATATATTATTATAATTAAATCCTGTTGCGATTTCTATATTGGCTTGAGCTTTTGCCAGGTGGCACCATCTGTGTCAGAGGTAAATTAACAGCTTTCCACGAAAAGCTCGAAACAATTCTTTTAGCAATTATTTGCACCTTTTGGCTTTGGGCTTTTTCCTGCTTTTCGGGAAATGTAACGGTCAACGGGAATAAAGGATATTAAATAAGGGGAAAGAAGGGAAATGTCCTCGAATATAACTACTAGCCTAAATTTCCCATTAACAAATAGAAACTTTTGTAAAAACTATTATTTTGTTTATTAAATTTGCTGGGAAAACCTCTCCTCTCTCTTCTTGCTCTCACTTATATTTCCACAGAAATAAAAATAAGTGTCAAAGGGCAAAGCAAACGAGAGCTTTAGTAATTATTCTTTGTAATTTATGAAATTCTCAATCTTTGCGACACACATTCTCTGGAATTTTCGTAATTGTGTCAGTTAATTATTAAAATTTCTTGAAATTCAGGTGTATATGTACAAGGAAATATTAAAATTTCTTCTTCGCTGGAAATGCAATAAAAAAGAAGACCTATTTTTAAATATATATACGACCAATTCAGTTTATTTCAACATTTAATTTACGAAATTGTGCAATTTTCTGTTTGTGTTTTGTCACGCGAACAAAAGACTTTCACTTGCTGCTGAAAAGCGGAAATAATGCGAAAGCCAGATCAAGCCGAAATCGCCTTTATATAGCAGATGGACAGACAACTGGCCAGACTGCATTAGAAATCAATTTATTGCGACTTTGCCAAACACACAAAAGTCGAGGCGTAAACAAAAAAAAAAAACAAAATAGGAAAAACTAAAAGAACATTGCCAACGGAACGAGCCAAAAATAACAAAGAGATATGCCTAACAAAGTCAAAATGATCGACTATGTGAATGCCCTGTAAATGTAATTACGAGAAAACAGTCATTAAAGTTGTTTAAATAATTATAGAAATTATTAAGAAGGTTTGAAATATTTTTGGATTGCATTTTGTAATATATTATATAAATTGTTCCTTAAATATTTCAAAAATATTGAAAAGATCTGATCTTTACAAAAATTTTAAAATATTACCTGTTAAGCAATACTTTATAAATCTATAAAATCTATAATATATTTTACCTAAATACTAAATTAAGTTAACATTTTTCAGACTTCCATACTTGTTCTTCTTTATCATTTTTCATATGCCTCAAAATAGGTTTTTAATTGAATTCTTATATTTATTAACAATTACTTTTCAAAAAGAGAACATAGATTTTTAGCACATTTAAAAGCTCGTTAAATTACATATTGTTTATGGTGTTTTTCCCAGCAAGTGTGCGGGCTCGGAGCCTGGCAAATGACACCGACAGGAATGCAGTCGCAAAAATATCGCACTAAAATATATAAACTCGCTCGTCTTTCCCCTCTTTCGAACGCTATAAATCGCCAAGATTAAGTACTGAGGCAGCGGAAAATATTCGTAAATAAAAAAGAAAATAGTGAAGAGAAAAGCATGTTGCAGTTCTATTTCTAGTTGTTTGGCGCTTTCCACTTGCCACCTTCTGCTCCTCCCGCTCTCCTCTCGTTTTGCCCGCCGATCTATAAATGTACTTTGCGGAACCGAAAAGCGTCACCATTAGCATCGCATGTACACGCTCTATGAGTTCGAGTCCTAGCAACGTGGCCAGGGGTATGAGAGTGCCACGGGGCAGCACAGTGCAGGTCAATAAAGTAGGTTTTAGAAATTAAAAATAATTTAAAGCTTTTTAAAAAAATTTTCTATTATTTTTTTTTAACTCGAAAACTGTTTGACTTTGAAAACTAATTAAAAATTCTATCCGGCTCGAAGGACCAAATGTTGTTGCTGGTTACAAGAGGGTTCAGCAAGTATATGCAATTGTGGCACAATAATTTAATTTAATAAATAATTAATAAAGAAATAATTCCCACTTAAAACTAAACTACATTCCTATTTTTTCGACTACAAGTATAAGTATGCCTAGGATTATAGTATGGCATTAGGAATGGGGTTTGGTCTCATGTGAGATATATCCTACGTGCGGCATTTCTGGCATTTCGCATCGCGTCGAAAGGGAAGGGAAGGGAAGGGAATGGCAGGAAAATGAAAGGAAAGGGGGAAATTGGACAATTTTAGCTAAACATCTTGATAGCAGGTGCCACAAACAAGTGAATTGATGATCGCCCAGAAAAACGCCTTTTGGACGGCAACTGCTAAAAGTCCATGTTGGCGAATATGTCAAATCGTGTTTTTCTTCTTTAAATTATTTTAAAAATAAAATAAATAAACCTTTTTATTATTTATTTAATGCGTCAAGTCCCTGAACTTCCTTTGCTACAAAAATGCATTAAATTTTCATTTTTTTAAAAGCAAAGCAGCAAATGTTTTCACTTATTGTGCTTTTTGTTTCTTGTTAATCATAATCCCTAAGATTTGTTGATTTTAAAAAACAAAATCCGTGACTTTCTTGTTGTATTTATTGACTCCAAAATTTTTGTAGTTTATTGTTTATAGTTTTCTTATTTATTTTATAAAATTAATGTCGGGAAACAATATAAAACGTAGTTCCTAAATATTATTAAAACAGTAGATAGTTTACGTTTTATATTATTTCCGACATTAATTTAATAAAATTAAAAAGAAAACTGTGGAAATCTTTTAGAACTTGTACACCTTTCAGACTTATAATATTTTGACAGCAGCATATTAATTTTCAATAAATTAAGTGCTGTTTTTTGCCATTTTATTTCTTAAACAAAACAATAAACATAATAAACACGTTGATGTTTGCTACACATTTCAGGAGAATTCTAAGTCTGACACTTTCTCTTTATTTTTTTTTAATTATTCATCACATAAATAAACACTTTGATGTTTGATTACACTTATGCTTAATACGTTTTATTTATGGCAATATATGCATTTTAGTGACAATTAATTGGTCACACATTTTGTGGCAGCATTGCGCCATTTGAATTTGTTTTCTGAATATTTTTAAAGATTTTTGGATTTAAATTTAAGTTTCTTCCTCAAAACTGTTCTGTAACAGCAGCTCTCAGCTGTCAGTGTGTTTTGTATATTAAAAATAATGGCTAAATAATAATAATTTAAGTGTTTTTGCTCGTAAAGTTTATGACAGACTTCCGTTTCCGTTATTAAATATTTTATTTAGTTGCTCATGGTTTCTCATCCTTTTTAAGTTCTTAATAACTTTTCTTAAACCAAAAAATGGATTTTTTATAAATCTGTCTTTATTTTATATAAATTTAAAAATAAATAGTCGGCATAATGAACTCTTGAAATAATTTTAAAAAATACCTTAACTAGATAAAGTTTGAAATGAATGAATTTAAATGATCAAACATTTTTTAAGCCTTAAAATAGTTTATTATTAACCTCTCTCTGACCCGAAAAAATATATAGAATTATTCTCGTTATGTTTCTTTTTCTCTTTTGTTGTAACAAATCTTATGAAACCCATATATATATTTTTACCTATACTTATTTTAGTTAATTGTTCCGCATATTTTATGACAGCTTCTGTGCTTCTCTGCTTTTCTCCCAAGTTTTTCGTGTTCGAATTTAAATCTCTCTCTCCTCTCTCTCAACTTTTCGCTTTTACTTTCGCTGTGCAAAAAATACGTCAAAATGGTTTTTGATGCTTTTCGAAATTCGAAAACACCGCGCTCGCCTTTGTGTGAAAAAATTTATGGCAATAGCTCTCACAGTGTGTGTGTGTGTGTGTGTGTGCGTGTGTGTGTGTGTTGATCTTTTTCTGACGGGAAATATTTCGAAATTGGCAGAGATGCTGATAATGAGAAGAAGAAGAACTGATCTGGGCCTGTGACTGTGACTGTGCCTTTGCCTCAACACACATACAGGTAAAGATTCGACATACAAAGTGCACTGAGAGGAAAATTAAGGATTATGTTGGTTAAAATGTGAATCTTGTCTTTTTGGAGATTAACTTGGGAATATTTAATGTTTTTTTATATTATTTCTCTGACATAGGAAATATATTCAAGAGTTTTTAAATGAAATTCTCTAAATTGCACTAATACTTTATGTATTTAATACATTTTTAGTCGTAACGAAAATATTAAAAGGATCTTAAATCGGATTTCTGTCTTAAAATGTAATTCTTATGGAGATTTACTTGGGAATTTTTAGTGTTTTTGTATTATTTCTCTGACAGGAAACATTTCAATTAAATTAAATTCTCTATTTAATGCAACGGAAATATTAAACGGATCTTAAATCGATCGTTTGTCATATAAGATATACTTTAAGAACCTTTTTATAGACTTTTTATCAGAAATGGAGTATTCAATGGAACTTAAATTAACTTTTCGACATAAAAAGTTTACTCTTGAATCTTAACTTTATATACAAGAAAATGTGTACTTATACACTTAAACTCTTAAAATTACTACTAAATAAAATTCTATTAAAGTAATATTAGTTTATAAACAATTTCTACAGTTTTCTTGATATTTTAAAACCAATTTGCTTTGTATTTTTTAACAAGAACTGTTCTCTTAGGTGATTTGTTAGCCATAAAACCACTTATTCCTTATCCACCAGCAATACCTGATGTATTGTCTGCTTCTTCTAATAAAATCACATTTGCACACCATTTTAGCTCCTATTTTTTGCCGTGTGTATTAAATACAGATACAGATACACGTGTGTAGTATCTCTGCCGCTGCAAAGTTAGCCTCTCTCTCACACAGATGGTCTTCGAATTTTCCCGTGAATTTTGTTTCGCCTTCGGAATTGAAAATTTTCAGCGCTGCCTTTTTCCACATTTCATTAGTTTCCGTTAATGCGTTCGCCACGTCGAGATATCAGAGCTCCTTCTTCGATATTATTTTATTTTATATTTTTTTTACACTCTTGGCTGCTGCCTGTCGTCGCGTTTACGGTAAAAATCAAAGCAACAAAAATCATACAGCAGAAATAATTAAAGTGTGTGCTTTAGAAAGCTAATAAATACATAAAAAATAAAACAAAAAAATATAACTAAAAAGAAACAGAAAAAAACGGAACAAAAAAGTGTCAGATATTTTCATGCGTGGCAAATCGCTGAGGGGAAAAATCGCAGACAACGACTCGTGAGCGCTTACGTCATGCAAAAAATTATAATATCTCCTGCGTTGGATTATATATATATATATAAATTGTATATATATGTATATACTATCTATTTCTATATGGCACATGTGGGCAAAAAAAAAAAGACCAAGACGGTGGCCAATAATAAACATATAATAAGTCCATTGAACACACGCAGGGCGTTAATTATTGAAAAGCCATCGATTCCAGGCCATTCACTGACCTTCAGCCAATGACAATTCGATTTCCAATTTTGTCTATTTCCGTTTTGCCAAAAGATATGTACATAGGATATATTCTAGGAGTTTCTCAGATCAAGTCTCTTTGCTTTTTCCCTGGAACAGCTTTATTTGTTTAATTTGTATAAACAATTTGTGAGGAATTACTGAGGAAATTAATTTGTTTTTTTTTTTTTTTTGCTTTTCAAATGATTCAGAGCAGTTTTAAGACTAATTTTAATGCAAAAATAGCAAGTTTAGGTATAAATCCAAACCTTAAGGGTGAATAAGAATTTAAATTAAATACTAGTTGTATTTTATATTTGAAATAAATAAAAAATTATGACACAAAGACTTTAGCAAATTATAGTACTTTTTCTTCATCAAGAAAAAACATAAGAAAAAAAGTATCTAATGTTTCCTAAATGGTATTAGTCAAGTTTTTTATTCTCTAAATAAATCACAGAATTTTCACACCAATTTAAATTCATGTAAAATATTTTTTGAATAAGTAAAGGTAGTTTAAGCTTTAAGCTTTAATTCTTATAAAATATTTTGCCACCCTAAAAAATGTTTAAAAACTTGGAAATAATTCTTAACAAAATAAAAAATGAATAAATTTGTTACTTTTCTATTTTTTATATTTTCCTTTTTACTTTATTTATTTTTAAACTATTTTTTTAAAACTATGTTTTTTATTTATTCAATTATTTCAAAAATAACCCCAGAAACCCTTTCAATAAACTGATTAAAAAAGCAAAGAATTTACTCGAATTATGCATTCATTATACAAATTGCAAACAGAGATTAATTAATAGCTTTTGATTCGTTTCCGATCGGCCGATCATGGGGAATTAAACCCTTTTCGGGCCAATTAGGCCATAATTAATGTGAACTGCCCGAATCGTGTGGCATTGCCAAATGCTGGCTGGCAGGCACATTATTATGACAGCAGTTTTGAAATTTGAAATTCCCAAACTGAGAATTGTATAATTAAATACACGAGAGATATATCTATCTATAGCATATATCTTGCAGATCTCTCGGCCAGTATTAACCTGCGATGTGCCATCGAATTTATGGTTGAACCTCTGAAAATTTATAATGTGTTGCAAAACTAGCGTTGGGATTGGATTATTATAGCCTCGTTAGGATGTAGTTGCTTTGCGGCTGGCAATTAAATTGAGTTATTGACATCGACTTTGGTTTAGCCGGAAATCGAATTGGAATCTAAGGAACAAAAATCGAATTGAATCAGTTTATTTGGCCAACAAATGAAAAGATACTGAACAGGTTGAAGAACAGTGCGATTCGAGGCTGTAAAGTGTGTTTATTTTGAGGCAATTAACACCTTTGTTGAAGAGAGCTTTTCATTCCTTAAGAGTTTTGTTTTGATTTTGTATTTAAAGAGTTGATACTTTTTGGAAAAATTATTATAATTAAAAGGAAACATTTTCCTATATTTATATATATTTATTTTTTCTTTTAATTAATAAATTCCTTAGCTTCTTCATTTTTATTTGATATTTTTATGTAAATATTTACATTTACAACTTTATCATTTAAAGAAAGTATTTGATTTCTAAATATATTAAAATAATATAAAATTATATCAAAAGTTTATTTTATTTTCAAAAGATTTACACAAAGTTTTAGGTAGGTTTTGATACAATTCAAAACAAATTTCTTTGTAATGCTTTAAATAAATAAATATATTAAATTTTAAACACAATAAAATAATAAGCTAAAACCAAAATAAAATAAATATAAGCATTTAAATGATGAAAAAAATCAAAATAAAATAATTATAAGCATATAAATGATGAAAAAAGTCAATTATTTTAAATAAAATAAATAAAATATAATTTAAATAAATAAATTATTTAAGTATTTAAATACAAGAAATAAAAATTGCCCCCTGTGCCATTTAGGAATTGATAACATCTAGATATTATATATTTGTGCATTCCTTTTCAAACAGCGTAATTGCAAAGAAAATATGAGAACCTAAACGAACCAAAAGAAAACAAACAATTCAACCGAGAAAGAAAAAGCAGTGAAAAAGCGGAAAAATCGCCGGAAGAAAAGCAAATCACACAAAGTGATATACATTTTTTTTCTGTTCTGTGAAGACAAGGCCACGCGATGCCTCTGTACTCGGACACGACCAACTACTATTACAGCGGCGGGAGCAGCCAGCTGTACTCGCCGTACTACAGCTCCGGCCTGGGGCTGAACCTGAACCTGGGCTCCCCCGGGTCCAGCTACACCTCAAGCTACAATCGGTCCTATCCGGGGAGCTACATGGTGCCGCTGGGCCCCTCCTCGCCGCGATCCCCCAGTAGCTACACCGGCAGCAGCTCCGCCTCCTCCTCGGTGTCGCGGTATCAGCCCAAGCTGACCACCATCACGGAGAGCGGGCGGCACAGTGGTCACAGCAGCCTGATGCCACTCACCCGGATCCAGTCCCCCAAATATAGCAGCTCCTCGGTGTCCAGCCCGAGTTATGGCTCCTCGGGGACCACAAGTCGCTATATTCCACCGCGTCCCATTGCCATAAATACGGCGGACATTGATGTCAGCTCCTCGAGGTATCGCAGGGGAGTGTCCTCGGCCAGGGCCATCGAAAGGGAGAAGGAGGAGAAGAGTGACAAGGAGCAGAAGGAGCAAAAGGAGCAGAAGCCTTTGCAATCCAAGGAGGAAGTCAAGGAAGAGATCACACAGAAGCCAGAGGAGGAAGTCAATCAAGATCCGGCTAGAACCGAAACGCGTCCCAATCGCCGGTCCACCATCAAGAGAAACCGTGCTGTCGTCCGACTCTCGACGATTCGCCGGCGCAGCAAGGAGCGTCCCAAGGAGCAGGTGCTGCAGCAGGCACAGCAGGATCAACATCAGTTCAGGGATCTGCCGCCGGCCACCGAGCCCAGTCTGAGCTGGCGCCAGAAATTGGCCGAGGAACTGGCTGCCTTTCCCGCCACCAGCAACAAGAAGTCACCGGGAGAGCTCCTCCGGGAGAGATTCTACATTCGGGATGAGAAGGAGGAGCAGGCACAGCCCGTACTCCGACAGGAGCTGCAGCGCAGTCAAACGCCGGAGGTGACGGAAGCCCAGGCTAAGCTGCAGAAGGAAGAACAAGAGGACTCTGACTCGGCCTCTGTCTCCGCCTCGGAGAAGCAGGAGAACCTCGAGGAAATCGAAAAGACCATAAGACGCCTCAGCCTGGTGCAGTGTCCCACGTTCCATGACATCTGCGAGGACATCTCATCCGACAAGATTGACGACGATCTGAATGCCGGCGAGCTGCGCCGCCGGGCCTCAATTATCCAGGAACAGGAGCAGGAGATCCTGAACAAGCTGCAAAAGTCCAGCTCCGGCACCTTCCAGCTGATCCATCTGGAGCGTCGCTCCAGCCATGACAGCACCACCACAGCGGACGAGGCGGCCGGTGGTGAGAGGGCCAAGCGTCGCTCCAAGAAGAGCAAGAAGTTGCGCCACAAAATCACCGCCATTGTGGAGGTGGAGAATGCTCCTCAGGCATCGCCACAGATCGAACATATGCCCAGTGTCCTGGAGCTAAACGAAGACTCCTCGAATCTGCAGTCCTTGGCCGCCATCGGTGCCGCTTCCACTTCCGGTTCCGGTTCGAGTTCCACGCCAAGTCCCAGTCCCAAGCCCAAGTTCACGGTGAATGTGGAGACGGTGGAGGAGCACCATCAGATACACAAGGTGTTCAAGCTGCCCAAGAAAAAGACAGCGCCGGCGGCGGCGGAGGTGCAAGCGGAGGCCGTCCTACCGGAGGGCTTCATGCGGGCAGCTCCCAAAACCACAAAGACATCGCCGCTGAAGAAGGTCAGCGCCAAGGCTGGAGCACCGCCGGAGCAGCATGTGAGTGTGGCGCAGATTTTCACCTTCGACGAGGCGGCCATACAAAAGCAACAACAAGAGCAGCAGCCGCCCAAGCCCGCCGAGGTCAAGGTCGTAGGTGGTGTGGCCACGCCCAAGCCCACCGAAGTCAAGGTCGAAGGGGGTGTGGCCACGCCCAAGCCCATTCGCAAGGCAATTCAAAAATCCGAGAGTGGTGAGGACTTTTGGTCGCAAATCGGTTCACGGGAAACTCTCTACATGACCAATCGGAAGAAGGCCAATACGGAGCGACAGGAGCGACTCCTCGAAGAGGAGATGCCACCAACTACACCAACGACGCCCAAGGATACAAAGACGGAATCAAAGACACCAACAACACCGAAACTCAAGTCGGAACTACTCATAGAACTCAAGACAGCGACAACTCCAACCGAGATAAAGAGCTGCACAGCTACAACAACAACTGGAAAAGATTCTTCAAAAACTACAACAACACCCACCACAGAAACACCAAAAATAAAAACTGCACTTGCCACATCGCCCAAGAAAAAAGCAGCTGCAACGGAAGCTGCTAAGACCAAGCCAACAACTGCTTTAGCTAAGAAAGTTTCACCAAAATCAACAACAGTGGAAGCGAAGTCAACAACGCCCTCAAAAGATTCACCTACAACAAAACTGGCCACACCATTGACACCAAAAATAATTGTAGAAACACCAACCAAAGTTTCCCCTACAACACCAGAAACACCAAAAACGGAAACGCCAACGAAAGTTTCACCACCAACACCACAAATAAAAACAGAAACACCAACGAAGGCTCCACCAAAAACAACAGAAATAAAAGCAGAGACACCAACCATTGTTGCCACAACAACCTTGCAGGAAAAATCCACGACTTCACCAACAACAGAAATAAAAGCAGAGACAGTTGCAAAAATTTCACCAACAACCAAGGAGGAAAAGTCAACAACGCCGCCAATGAAAACTGAGCCCACAACCAAAGTTTCTCCAACTGCATCTGATATCAAAACTGCAGCACCAACAAATGTGTCACCAGCAGCAACAACACAAGCTAAAGTTGCAACACCAACAACACCACTGGCTAAAGCTGCAACACCAATAGCAACCCAACTCAAAACTGCGACAGATGAAGCAAAAACAACAGCGGCAGCAGCAACACCAAAGACAACAATAGCAAAGACAACAACAGCAACGACAGCAGCAACAACTGTTGCTAAGACAGCAGCAGCAGCAGCAGCATCAGGAGGATCAGCAGCAGCTAAAACAATATCTGGCAACGCTGCTGCAACACCAACAGCAGCGGCCAAACCAAAACTGAACGAAGCAGCAGGGCCAAAAATAAATAGCGGGCAAATGGCCAAGTCACCTGAACAACAACAGGCAACGGCAGCCGCTGTCTCGGTCTCTGTCTCAGCCGAAACGAAAATAAATAAAACAACGCATAAGGAACAACAGCAGCAGCAGCAGCAGCAGCAGCCGCAGCAGCAGCAGCAACACGACACGGCAGCAACATTGGCAGGGCAAACGGAAACCAAAACGAAATTGACGGAAGCCGCCAAGTCAAAGGTGCAATCACCGACAGCGATAAAGCCAAAAAGTGCCGGCAAAAAGAAGGCAGTGGCAGTAGCGACAGCGACAACATCTCAGACCGAGACTGAGAGCAATGTGACCCCAATCAATGCCGATCAATTTATAACACTGGCCCCCAGCAGCAAGCAGGCATTGCAAGTGCAACAACAGCAGCAGCAGCAGCAACAGGCCACAAATGCGTCATCGCCGGCAGCAGCAGCAGCAGCAGCAGCAACTGCAGCAGCAACATGCAATGCGACAACTGCAACGCCTACAACTTCTGCAACTTCTGCTCTCAATGTGGCTCCCAGTCTAGGTGCTGCTCCCAGTCTAGGTGCTAGTCCTCCCGCTCTTGATGTTGCTTCTACTGCTGCTCTTCCCGCTCCCGCTCTTGATGTTGCTCACGACCACGACCACGACGACAACGACAACAGCTGCGGCGAAGGCGAAGGCGTCGCCGCCGCCGACGGCGTCGGCAATAATTTATCAAAGTTTGCAACAGTATCGAATTTGGCACAGTATCTGCGAGACGTTGATGCCGTTCTAGAGGACTACGTACCCTCGTCGGCCGAGAGCAGCGACGATAGCTACGACGACGTCAGTTCGCCAGATTATTCCAGCATCGACGGTTCTATCCACCTGACCGCCAGCATGAAGAAGAAACAGCGCAAGGAGAAGAAGAAGCAAAAGGCGAAAGCCGCCGCCGAGGCCAAGCGCTTTGATCCCCAAAAGAAGATCAAGATCGATACCACCAACAAGTGCTATGTGAAGGAGGAGGCGCCACGCTATCCGCTGGTCGCCACACCGCGTCCCCTGTGGAAGCGCGAGAAGATCGTCTATTCCGATGAGAATACCGACGACGAGAGTGGCTCCGAGGAGGGTTCGGGTGGCTCCCTGGACGAGGACAGCGACGATGAGAGCGAGGAGTGCAGTGAGTCCTCGGCGAGCAGTGCCAGTTCACATGCGGGAAAGGATTCCACCGATGGCGGTACCGGTACCGCTACCAGTGCCAACACCTTGAGCGTGACCGCCGCTGGTGCTACTGGCGGTGGTGTCGCTGCTGCCGGTTCCGGTTCTGGATCGCCGTCCATCATCCGGATGAGCACGTGCAGCAACGATTCCGGCTTTGAGGGCGGCACCGCGCCCTCCAGTCCCAAGAAGATGTTAGGTAAGGCGACGGAAGTCATTTCCTTCCTTGTGAAGATTGTCCAGGCACAGAGAGAAAATTGTAGGAAAGTTGTGGAAACCATTACCAGAAAACTATAATTAAAAATTTGGAAAATATATGAATAATCGTGTAAAAAATAATAACTATTTCTATTCCAAATTTAATACAATTTTATCTCTGTTCACTGCGCACTGAAAATCTTCGAAAACAATATCTTTTCCCCCCTTGCCGCTGGTCACTTGAGTGCGGCACGTGTCTGGGTCAAAAAATAAGCAAAGTAAAAACAAAAAAATCGAAGAAAGAAAAACAAGAGCGCTTTTCCGACTTACTGAATTTCCCACCAGGCCTTTCGGAATGCTTTCGTTTTCGCTCTCAGCAGAGATATGAGTTATAGATCGGCATGCAAACAATTTTTGGGAATGAAAGGAAAGCAAAGATCGCGAAATAAACAAAAGCCATAATGTTCAGTTAGCTAGCATATATAGCTGCCGATCCCGGGCAAAGTAAAGACACACAATTCGTATAATTCGTTTAATTCGTAGGACTATAAGAACACACTCTCGGCCAGTGGCTGGTCCCATTACTAGACTTACTTTCGAGCCGTTAACTAGGAAGTGAAAATCATAGCAAATCATCGGAAAAGCACTCAACGCTGTGGAACAATGACAAAAGTTCATTGACCAACCCAGCCAGTGAGCAGCTGGAGGAAAATTGTGAGTTATTGGCTGTGAAAATGCGGAACTTTTCACATTTTTATGCGACACTCAAGTGGGGATAAATAGTGAGAAATTAATAACTTTGAGCAATGAAATGAAATGGAATTTTAAATATTTGGAAAATTTATTGGTGTTGTGTTTTTGTGAAAAGACATTTGTCTTTTGTATGAAAATCTTCTCGTATTTGAGTGTCTTCTTCTAATCATTTTGTTTGTTTTATTTTGTGGTTTATTGAGGTTGTTATGGCTTTCGATTTGTTCTTGTGAAGTGTTGTTGAATATTGTTGTTGCAAAGTATTGTTGTTAAAAATTGTAATGAATTTTTTTTTGAAAACTATAGTTAAAACGGTTGTTGAAAACTGTTTTTAAAAGAGGTTGTTGGAAACAGTGTTGGAATGCCGTTTTTATAAACTGTTGCTGAATACTGTTGTTAAAAGAAGTTGCTGGAACTAGTGTTTGAATACTGTTTGTTAAAACTGTTGTTGAAAACGGTTGGTAACAAATGTTGTAGAAAAAACTGTTGTAGAAAAAACTGTTTTCACAATTATTGTGGAAAACTGTTAAAGAAAGTTGTTAAAACGAATCCTTTACTCCAAGTTGTTCTTTAATATTGGGTAATATTATATTTCTTACAACATCTCTTATTACATCTCTTTGCTACTATTAAAATTTATATTATACCTAGAAAAATCCCATAAAATTAGGCATTTTTTATAGGAAAAATCACCCAATGTTTTGATGGCAAATCGACTTCCTATTTCTTTTGCACGATTTCGTCTTTTATGTAATTTTTCGCCGAGAATTTAATCGTTGATTACTGTTCCGCGGTGGCGTTTCCTTGATGTTTGTGCGAGAATTTGCCAGAGAGATCAGAGATCCGTTGCCAGAAGCCGCAAGAAAACCACACAAAGATGAGAAAATTCCCAAGAGAGAGAGTAAGGAAAATTCTCAAAAGGAAAAGAAAAAATCGACAAGTTGGCATTTTACTTTTAGGCAAAAACAACAAATGAAAACAAATTGTTTAGGTCATCGTCGTGTCTGTCGGAGCAGCGAGCGAGCTTTCTTTTCGGGGGAACAATGTCTAGAAGATATATAGTAAGCGGTATCTGATAGATATACAGATATATGTTATTTATACATTCCCCTCTGCTGCTGCTGCGCTGCAAAACAATATAAAAACAACGCAGTTATGAGCCAGATAGCCAAGTCAATTCGCCGATTATATAAACTTCGAGTGAGAATCTTCGAAAAATTCGTTTGTTTTGACTTTCGTTACCACACTGCGTATACGTGATATCCGGTCAATGGATTGGAAATGCAATCAAAAAGCGGATTCGCATTGTTTTTGTGATCCGAACATCCCGCCCAGCAGCAGCCGAAATTAATTAGCGGAAATCGAGTGTCTTGAATGTGATAAATCTGCACTGAGAGAAATACTGGAATTTGGGGTGACTTTAGACATTCTTTGAAATCAATTAATTATACATTAAGCCTCTTATTAAATTGATTAATTAAAAACATGTAAACAAATAAGGATAGTAAGAACTTTGTTTTTTAAACTATAGTTAGGTTGGGGAAGTCTTGATATTAAAAATATTTTAACATTATAGAAACTATAGAATTTTTTTTTTAAATATACCATTTATTATTCGTTGCAATTATTAAACGTTTTTCAAACAAACAAGAAAAAAACCAAAGCTTGCCAAAGCCAACAATAAATCGCAACAGGAAAACACATATACAATTTTTTTTAGGCTGCTAAAATTTTCAATAACAATTTGTTTGCAATTAATTTTTTTTTCTCGACGCGCTGCGTGGGCATGAAAATATATATATATATTCATGTTCATACAAAAAATCGAACCCATAGAATGTGACGTGAATTGTCACAAGAAATGCGAGCGGCTCACGGCCAATTTATGCGGCGTCAATCAGAAACTCATCGTCGAGGCACTCAACTACGTGAAGCGAGGTAAAAAATTATACAAAATTTATTAAAAATGGGAAACCAATCAAGGACAAAAAATTATTATTATTTATGGGCTTGATTTTGCTTGAAATCGAAATATTTTTGAGTGCGGTTCTTTATAACTAAAAGAAAAAGTAATTCAAGATTTTTATATATTAAAAAAAATAATAATAAGCAAGGAAGATTTTCCTGTTAAGAAATATAAAATTATTCAAGGTTTCCTGGTTTAAAATTCATTTTATTTAAAAACAAGAAAGGAAGCCAAATTTTTGCAGTTTCAAATTAATGAGAACTTAGCCAAAAATTAAATAATTATAATTTTAGCTCGCTGACTCCAATAATATCTACACTGATAAAACAAATAATATCGTCTTTCAAGATTTTATGCATTCTTAAATTTTAATCTTAATATAAGAACAAAAATCTTAAAATTCTAGATAAACGAGAAAAACAAGAAAACTTCAAAAAAAGAAAAGAAAAATCTCAAAAAAAGACCAAAATATGCTTGCGCTACTTTCATAACCAAAAGTCATGAAAAATGACTAAAGCTCTTAAACTTTTTTATCAGTGTAAGCAACATCAAGTTCTCATAAATAAATAATACAATACACTCCAAAAAATATATCTAAAACACTCCCAGACCTTTGATAGAACTCAACTAATTTTTAATAAATAAACAAAATAAATTAGGAGCCCGTGAAGCCCGCGACTCGCCCAGCACTCCCCCGAGCTTGAATCCAGCGTATAAAATCGAGGCTAGCGAGGAACACGATGGTATGCCGAATAATTTAAGATCCTAAGATATATATACAAACATATAGTGCCTCTCAAGTGACCCAGAACTCTCATAGATCTTTGCTAATATAAACATTTCCTGAATTTAGAATTATGTTAACAACTCTACTTACTATATCTTTTTCTATCGCTGTGTCTCTGGATCTATGCAAATCTTAAACAGAAACATCATATACATATTCACAATTCCAAAAATCCGGACGTTTCACTGCGCCAGCAACAGTAATACCTAGATTTAAGAATTATTCGGTAGATGATTTCCACTTTCTCGCCGTTCTCGGCAAGGGAAGTTTCGGCAAGGTGAGTCTCTGTCTCTGTCTGTTAATTATTATTAACTTTTATATTAATTAAATATATTTTGGCATTTTGCACAGGTTCTGCTGGCCGAGCTGCGTGACACCACGTACTATTATGCCATCAAGTGCCTGAAAAAGGATGTCGTACTGGAGGACGATGATGTGGACTCGACGCTGATTGAACGCAAGGTCCTGGCTTTAGGGACCAAACATCCCTATTTGTGTCATCTGTTTTGCACCTTCCAAACGGAGGTGAGTTTTAGTTTATATTTATTAGGAATATTTATTATTTATTATTTAATAGGAATTTTTAAGAAGGGACTTAGTGCGGAAATAGTATTTTTAAGCAAGAGAATCTATATCCCAATTGACTTCCTTATTCTTTGTTTAATTCGTTTATTTTATACACAATGATATACTTAAATTCTACACATCATAATTTAATTAATTTAATTTAAAGAGATCACTAGAAAGTCATAATTAATTAGCAAATGAGTCATTATCCGTCTAGCCACCTGTTGAGGAAGCATCAGACCTTGTTTAAGGTCACTAAAAGTCATTGACCCTCAAATTAAATTTAATTATTTCTAAATTATTACAAGGTTTTGATTTAATTAAACAAGAAAATATCTAGAAAATCAGGAAGTTAAAAATAATTCATAAAAATTAAAAGAAACTTCCAAAATTAATTCCAGTCATAACAGAAAACACTTTCTAAAAAACCCAATTAAAAGCAATTTTCGCACCTTTTTCTAATCAAGTCACCGAATCGAAGGTGTGCCTGATTATATAGAACAATCTGATTGCTGTATCTGGCTATAATTAGCCCAAGAAAAGGTAAAACGATTTATAATTAGAGCCCTGGGGTCTGGCCATCGATTGGGGCACACGACAACGACGACGACGACAACGTCGATCGGACATCATGTAGATCAGGGTGCCTGTCCGTCCGATCTCAGTGTGTTCTCCCCTCGCTGCGAATTCTGCATCAGCATCAGCATCAGCATCTGCATCAGCAGTTCGCAACATTGACACCGATTAGAAGGTATTTTAATTATTTATGACTTTGGGGGACGATCTCTCCCAGAAAGAAGCAAGTCTCTCGTTGCTTCTTGTCGTCAGTCTCTCGTTTATTCGAAATGCGATAACTTTGTTTAATATCGATAATAACACATCTCTATAATTATCGAATTTGTTATTTTTTTTATTAAATAGATTTTTAAGAAGTCAAAGGGAACATATTTAATATTTTCATTTAGACAAAAGTGGCTAGATTTAATATTTTGAGGGGTAAAACATGCTACCGTGTAAAATATCAAAATTTATCGAACAGGTTATTATTGTAATATATTAATTATAAACCTAAATTGGTGAATATATCCTTAAAATATATATAGATAATTAAAAGTAGATATTAGACCTCAAAATAATCTTAGTATATGCTTTTAAATATTCAATAAATCCATATTTCGATATAATATCGATCTAAGATTCATATATCGTCTTCAGTCATTAATTCACTTATCTAAATTTATCCCCCAGAGCCACTTGTTCTTTGTGATGGAGTATCTGAATGGCGGTGATCTCATGTTCCACATCCAGGAGAGCGGACGCTTCTCCGAGGAGCGGGCCAGATTCTATGGCGCCGAAATCATATCGGGCCTCAAGTTCCTCCACAAAAAGGGCATTATCTATAGGTGAGTTCTTAATTAAAAAAAAAATAAAACAAGGAAAATAAAAACTAATATATTATTTGCATATTTTGTATTTTTCCCACAGGGATCTCAAGCTGGATAATGTCCTTTTGGATTACGAGGGACATGTTCGCATTGCTGATTTCGGCATGTGCAAGTTGCAAATCTATTTGGACAAGACGGCCGATAGCTTTTGCGGCACACCCGATTATATGGCGCCCGAAATCATTAAGGTAATTAGGGAACTATAGAAGAATAGTATAAGGAAGGTCCCATAACTTCGTTATGTATCAAAATGTGATATAAAAGCCAGTAGAAATTAATAGAATTGTTTATTTATACTTTAACTAAACTTTAAGCTGAGATAGAACGCATCTACAGGTTACATTTTAACATTTACCAATTTGTTATATTTAAAAAAAAAATGTCTTGTACTTCTAAGAACATTTGAAACCTTTCTGAACTCGGATTATTATTATAGTTTTTGTGTTGTTTAATGGATTTATATATCTGCTGCAGTTTCAAAATTATGCTTTTGAGGAAACAACATATAGATTTTTAACCGATCAAGCAATCCATGACTCTTACTTCATTACAGTTGCCAAAATGCCCGACTGTGTCCCATGACTGGTTCAGTATAAAAGAAAAGTTTTCATGGAACAACACATAACCGTTTAGTCTCGGTCGTGATTTGTCTAAAAGTTTTCCTCGTTCATTTTTAAGTCTTCAAAATTTTCTAACCTTTCATATGGTCAATTTGTGTTACATTTCGATATCATCAAAATTATGGCAAATGTGATGCAGCTTAAGGGCTTGACCCTCCTCTCGATGTCCCGGTTACCGCGCAGCCTCGTCAGCTCGATGCTGAAACCATTGGACATGCAGTGGTACCACACAAAGCCGGTGAACTACCCCAGAATGCCGGCACGCAGGGACTTTGAGCCACTGCAGCCGTCGCACAGGATGAGGGTCTCCGGCGCCCGCTGGCATGCAAGGAATCGCAGGGAGTTCGAGGATCGCCAGGAGTTCGATGATAGCCCAAAGTTCAGGGATCGCTCGAAGAACGAGTTCAACCTGCCTGCGTTCATCGAAGCACGCAAGGCGTGCCTGAAGGATCAGTTGGACAAGAAGGCGGCTGGCTTGGACCTTACACTATACAATCCACAAAACAGGTCTAATCCTCAATATCCCAAGACATTGCCGCCTTTCCCAGTAAAGCCATATCCTTCACGGCGCCAGCGCAGGCAGACTCCTTGTACGGAGAGCAAGTGCGTGCTGGACAAGCTGAAGCTGGATCCCATCGTATCCATAGAACTTACAAGAAGACCAACCGTTCTTCCTCCGCCCAAGATGCCCCACTGCCATGCGGAGCCCCGTGAGCCTCCTCCATTCCAGTCCAGACTCGTCGAGCGACAGAAGACAAAGTATCCAAGCTACTCGGAGTATTGCCGCAAACGCTTTCCGGACCTTCCGCCCCTCGAATCTCCCAGCCTGAAGCCGTCCATCTGCGAGACGTGGCGGTACTACCACCGCGATCGCAAGCAGTCCCGGGTTTCTTTCGGCAGTAATGCGTAATTTTTTCCTGTTTTTATTAAATTCGGACACACCAAATTGCTTAGAAGGCAGAGTAAACTGAGTGCCTTTTATTTCTTACACCATGAGAACACCATGAGAACACCATGAGAACACCATGAGAACACCATGAGAACACCATGAGAACACCATGAGAACACCATGAGAACACCATGAGAAAACCATGAGAAAACCATGAGAAAACCATGAGAAAACCATGAGAACACCATGAGAACACCATGAGAACACCATGAGAACACCATGAGAACACCATGAGAACACCATGAGAACAACATGAACACCATGAGGAGAACACCAATGGGTGGTCTTGTTCCTTTTTTGGGCATTACCCAACACTTAAGCAACATTTGGGGTACAGTTTGTTATGTCTCCTGACTTGTTTAATTGAAGTTGCTCACAAATTTCTACAGAATTGGACAAAGTATTCACTTCCATGTTGCATACGTCACCTGATTTTTGTTTAAATATTAAAAACAGTTTCCGAGTGTTATTATTAGTTCAAGGATATATAAACCTCGGACTGTGAAGTCAGCTTCCTTTCTTGTTTTCTAAATTATTTTTTTTTAAGTTAAATTCGATATTGTTTAAAATTTCAAATTGTTGTATATCAAAGCTTACGATATTTGAAGCCAGAAAATAAAATAAACGAAACATTTTTATGATACTTATCGATAATATCGATTTTATAGTTTAATTCAATATTTTTCGATACTTCAAGTTGCTATGATTCAAAGCTTGCGATATTTTAGACATGTTATTAAGCGTGATATTATATTGTATCTTATATTATGTATAAATATCATATTATATATGTTGTAATACATAACTTACCATCATTTATTCATAATTTTTATTTACCAGGGCGAAAAGTACAATCAAAACGTGGATTGGTGGTCATTCGGTGTGCTGCTCTATGAAATGCTGATCGGACAGTCGCCATTCAGCGGCTGCGACGAGGACGAGCTCTTCTGGTCGATTTGCAATGAGATTCCATGGTTCCCAGTCTATATATCCGCCGAGGCGACCGGCATACTGCGAGGGGTAAGATATAATCAACTATATATTAATGTTATATATTAATAATATTTATTTATTAATTAATAGTTGCTGGAGAAGGACTATACGAAGCGCATTGGTTCGCAGTACAGTCCCGCTGGCGACATAGCCGATCACATATTTTTCCGGCCCATCGATTGGGGTCTGCTGGAAAAGCGGCAAATTGAGCCGCCCTTCAAGCCACAAGTGGTAAGATTCGAACTTCACTTTTTGACTAATTTTATGCATTTAAAATAAATATAATTTTAAATACAGAAACATCCCTTGGATACGCAATATTTCGATCGCGTTTTCACCAGGGAACGAGTGCGCCTCACGCCCATCGACAAGGAGATCTTGGCCTCCATGGATCAGAAGCAGTTCCATGGCTTCACCTACACGAATCCGCACATCACTTTGGACTAAAAAGCAAACCAATATCAATATCTCCTAATTAATTATATATTTTTTAGAGCAACAGTATTTGTATATGTAAATATTCATACTTAACCGGAGATTAACAAAAAAAAAGGAAAGCAAATCGCATCGGAACTACATAAATTTCTAGTTAAGCCTTCAGAATTGGAGCATAATTCTAGTCTTAGTCTTAAGTCGATACTCTCTAATTGTACAGATATCCCTCCTCATATCTATCTATATCTATATATATGAATCCATATTTTTTTTTTTTGCAATTTTTTTGTTTTCAAATTTAGTTGATAAGCCAAAAGTCTACGTCTATGGGAAATGAATAATAATAAAAATTATCAAAAAAAACATCAGCGAAATGTGTTTGTGATTGAAACAATGTGTCAATCAACTGATCAATCAATTAGCTGCCGTTAGCCACCGTTTTTGGATGAGTACAGTGCGTGTCAGCAAAATCTGGCAATTAATAAAAATAAAAGGTAAATAAAGGTAAAGTCTTGCCAGTATTTGTTATGTAATGTTTATAAAATATTGTAATGATTTATTCTTGTCATTCATAAGCTTTAAAAATAATAACAAATTATAGATTCATTTTTAAGGCTTTTCAAAAACTTTTAAATATTTGATTAACCTCTGGAAATATTTAAGAAAGTTATAATTAAAGATTTGCTTGCATTTTTCATTTTATATTACTTTAACCCGTAAATATTATATTTTTAAATACAAGATATTTATTTTCTAAAACTTTTGAGCATGTAAAGTCTTGTCAATATTTTGTATGTAATGTAAATTAAATTAATTTATTCTTGCTTTAAGAATATGAAAAAAATATAGATTAATTTTTTAGGCTTTTCAAATTCTCTTTAATATTTCCCTTTTGAAAATATTTAACAAAGTTACAAGTATAGTTTTGCTTGCATTTTTCATTTTATATTACTTTTACCTGTAAATCTTACATTTTTAAATACAACATGAGTATTTTATAAACCTTTTGAGCATGTAGAAATTTAAAAATAATATTTTAAACCTCCTAATAATATTTTTAGTCCCCTAAAAACGTATTTACTTTGTTATAACCATAATGTTTCCCTTATTTAAAAGTTTCTTGTTTCTTTTTCTCCCCTTAAAACCCTTGTATATTTCACAGTAACCCATGACCATGACCCGCACTGTACCCTACAGTCCGGTATGCAAATGTGGAGCAGTGAGAGTGATCAGTGGACCAATGTAACCTACAGTGAAAATTCTATTAGCTTTTCAACTTTTCAGCCAATCTGCATGGAGATTTCGACTCTTTTTCCGTTTTGTTCAAATGCTAATGAGTCGGATATATATATATATAGTATATATTACATGGAGATACATATGATCTGTGTGTGTGGCAGCGAGAGTGGAGAGTTCAGGCCTTAATGGGCAACATAATGGGCCAACAACGAGCGTGAACCAGTTTAATGTCATTCCACAAAAAGAATTATTCTTGTTAACTCTGCCATAAATCGGGCTGACTCACTTGATGTTTTAATAAATTTGTGCTGCTCCTAACATAATAGAGGAAATAATAGAAGAAAGAGCCGCCTCAGCCACAACATTCCCCTTCGTGCCACCTTTCCCCCTGCCACCAGTTCGCAGCAACAATAAACGCTCTTCGGGCCTCGGCCAGTTATGTTTTTATTTTCAATTCAAAAGTGTTGGACATTTCATAGGCATAGTGGTTGGAAAGGTGGCAAAGTGGCACAAGAAACTAAATGGATATTTCAGATTTTCTCTAAAGTAATTTAATATATATTTTATATAGTATAAATTACAAGAGATAAATCATTGAATTTATGGAATCGTTCTCTGGGATTTCAGTAAATAGTTTGAAATTATATTGTGTTGAATTTAAACTTAAAACTGGGCCTTAGGAGGGAGTTAATGGTGGAAAATATACCATCAAAAGCAAGTTTATATAAATTCTTAAATATGCTGAAATTATTTCATCTCAATTAAAGCAGAAATAAATACATTTCGAACCACTGTGCCGGCTGTGTACCGTACGGTATTTTCTCTAATTAATTCGCTTTTACGAGCTGAGTGCATGGAGCTGTCGACGGAGTCACATCGCAGCTCGAGTTTCCCGACTCCGTTCAGTTGGTGCAACACGGGCCCAGAACGCGCTCCTCCATAGCTCCCAGTCGCGTCCATATTTTGTTTATATTTTTTCACTGTTTTAACTACAAATATATATAAATATATATATATATATATATCTTGTGATCCTGGCAATCAGGATGAGCTAAAATGCTGTGTACGTTGAGTACGTTGAGCCTGCCGCTGCTCCTGCTGAGCCTTGTGGCTGTGGCGAGGAGCTACGAGCAGGTGCCGCTGCTGCGGAGGAACATCATCAAGGTGCGGGCCAGCGGCTTTATGCCCTTCGAGTCGGACCTCCTGCTGCCCCTGGGCATCCTCCGGCAGCTGCAGTCGCAGGATCGCTCCTCCCGCCACCAAAGGCCGGCGCCGATGATGAGGCCCCGGGTGAAGCCACAAGTCCGCCTGGAACGGGCCCATCCCCTGCGAGAGGCCAAGGGCGTCCAGCTGTACAATCTCATCGATGACGATGGCGAGCTGCTGCTCAACCTGAAGGTGCACCAGGATCAGAAGGCTTATCCGGAGGCAGCTGTCAGGGAGAAGAGCAGGTACCCGGACCACGACTCACCCTGGCTGCCCTCCAAGTGGCGGCCCACCAGTGAGCTTCCACTGGGGGTCACCTCCTCCTCACCGCGGCCTCTGCCGCTGCATCAGTACCTTGGGCAGAGCAACCAGATCGCGGAGAGGAATGCGGCCAAGAGGAGGCGTGTGGACACAATGTGGCCGCACAAGTGAAGTGAAGTTTGAAATGGTATATTTATATAAATAAATTAATTAAGAGAATTAATTCCATAAGAGATTTAAATTAAATATTTACTAACATGTAAAGTTATTTATTTGAATTAATTTTGCAATGAAAACACAGAGCACCGCACAGAAAATTAAGTGTTTGCTCAAAAAATAGTTCTTTAAATTGATTTAAAATTAAAAAATGCTTGAAAATATGCAACTAATTGATAAAAAAAAAATATTAACAAATCAATTAATAAACATTAAGATATAAAACCGAAACCCTTTAGATACGAAATGTATCCATGAGATGCATAAAACCGGCGATGAACAGGTCGTTGAGCTACCGCTAATTCGAAGATGACGCGACCGTGATTATGTTAATTCGATCGATCGATCGATCGATCCAACGATCGCTTGAAAGTGAAATTGAACAGCGGATCGAAAGTGGAATCGAAAAGAGAGCTCCAAAATTATTAATTAGATGCCGTAAGAAACCGTTAAGCGAAAGAATAAAGAATTGAGTTTATGTAAACCTTTTTACAAAATTAAAAACAAACAAGCTGAAGATTTTTTTAACTACAGGAAATAACTAATCAAACTTATATTTTATGTAAGTTTTTTAAAATGTTTTTAATAATAATATAAATTATTAATTGAAAACCACCAAACATACATCTCTGAAATGATTAATTTATAGTTTATAGTTTCTGGACTTCTATATATTATAGATATTCTACAAATCTAAGTTTGTCTAATGGGATTTAACATTTAACCAATTTTCGATCTAAACAAATTGTTTCAAAAGTAAAAGAATTTAATAATTTAAAGTAATAGAAAAAACCTTACTTTTTAAATCCATTTTTCAAGCAGTTTTTAATTCTTTGTGGAATTTCCAGAAGAAAAATCATTTCCTTAACCTATATTAATATCAGATTTTTCCCAATTTCCCATTAAGTTCAATGGATGAATTTAGGTCTCAAAATACTCCTAAAACCTTAAAGTTAAAACACACTCTCAATTATTATAATTTACAAATGGTATTTTTTATTTTTGTTTTGTTTTTGTTTCAACAAGTGAGTTGAGTGAATGGAGACAACAGTAAAAAAAAATAAAGATGGGATCGAAAAAAATTGGGATGCCTAAAACTACTTAACAAGAGAGACTCAAGGATCAGTTTGGCTCGGATCACAGCTTACTTCCAGCTGGAGGCTGGCGGCAGGTAGCCAGAGGGGGGAGCTGCCACGGGGGGCAGGTACTCGTTGCTGGGCGGCAGGTACTCGTTGCTGGGAGCGTGCACGTGGCCATGACCATGACCCTCCTCGTGGATCACCTTGATGGTCTTCACCTCCTCGAAGCCGCCGCCGTGTCCTCCGTGTCCGTGGCCATGACCGTGGCTGTGGCCGCCTTCCTCGTGGATCACCTTAATGGTCTTGACCTCCTCGTGGCCTCCATGGCCATGTCCATGACCGGAGAAACCGCCGGCATAGCCGCCGCCGCCTCCGAGAGCGTGTCCCTCTTCGTGGATCACCTTGACGGTCTTGATCTCCTGGTGTCCACCGCTGGAGTAGCCACCATGACCGCCGCCAGAGTAGCCTCCATGACCGCCGCCAGAGTAACCTCCATGACCGCCGCTCTCCTGGTGAATAACCTTGACAGTCTTAACCTCCTGGTGACCGCCGCTGGAGTAGCCTCCGTGACCACCAGAGTAGCCACCATGACCGCCATGAGCGTGACCGCCCTCCTCGTGGATCACCTTAATGGTCTTGACCTCCTGGTGGCCTCCATGTCCTCCGTGTCCGTGTCCATGGCCGGAGAAACCGCCGGCATAACCGCCGCCGCCTCCGAGAGCGTGTCCTTCCTCGTGGATCACCTTGACAGTCTTAATTTCCTGGTGTCCACCGCCAGAGTAACCGCCATGACCGCCGCCGGAGTAACCACCATGACCGCCGCCAGAGTAGCCGCCATAACCACCCTCCTGGTGGATCACCTTCACCGTCTTGACCTCCTGATGGCCGCCCGAGTAGCCACCATGACCGCCGGAATAGCCGCCGGAGTAGCCACCGCCCTCCTGGTGTATCACCTGGATGGTCTTGACCTCCTGGTGACCACCGCCTCCAGAGCCAACGCCGTAGCTGTAGCCACCGCCACCGCCGCCACCACCACCGCCAGAGCCGCCAATGAAGCCAGCCGACGAGGTGGCAACCAAAGCAGCCAGGAGACACACAAAGATCTGAGTAAATAAATGAAGAGTTAAGAGATTGTCAAGAGATGTAACCAGGCAGGACTCACCTTCATTGCTGGAAGTTTCTTGCTTAAGGGGTTCGAAAACTGTGGAACTTCACGTAGCTGAAGATGGGAAGCTGGCAGCCAACTGATGATCCACTCCAAGCCACTCTTGGCTTTTATAGCTCACCGAAGCGATTGCGAGACGATGCTCCATCTTCAGCTTCATCATCATGCTTCCATCTCCACCTCCACCTCCATCTCCATCTTCTCCTCCATTTCCATTCCCATCTTCAGCTACAGCTTTGCCCTCCGGTTTGCTTTCGTCATGGAGCTGCCCTCCGCTCTGGACTAGAAGAAGTCCGACAGCCACAAGCGGCGAATGCAAATGAGTTAAACGGCAGGCAAGAAATGTTAATAATAAATAAATACTAAAAAAGCAGTTCCATAATTGGGCCGCAGCCGAAAATTAATCCGGCGGCGGGGCATGAACGAATCGCTTGATGAGATGAGGTGAGGCGGTGGCCACCTGATCGATGCATCCATCCATCCAGCCATGGGTTAGGTCAGTTCGGGTCAGAGATTATGGCTTTCCCAATAGCGCAGCAGGGTCAAAACGAGAAAATGATAAATAATTATCAAGTTTTCTAAAAAGTGCACAACAAAAAAATAAGAAGTATTTGAACAAAGTTTAAAAATGCAGAATTTTAAGTATGTTGCAATTATTTTCGTAGTTTCTGCTTAATAAAATATAATAAGCTTTATTTTGGTCTCTTAATTTATAAAAACAAAAATGATAATAATTTGGAAAACGATGTAATTTTCTGGGAGAAAATATATTATTGTGAAATAAATTGATAAATTTCTATAAAATATTTAATAATGACAAATTGAAAATCTTAATAAGTTTTATAAATTTTAAGAATATATTTGAAAGTTCTCCTTATCATTACAAATTATTTTTAAGAAGTTAAATAAAGAATTTCGAATTTGAAATATATTTTAAATTTATTTTCTTAGTTTCTGCTTAATAAAATAAGAAACGCCTTAGTTTAGAAAATAATGTAATTTTCTGGGAGAAAATATATTCTTGTAAAATAAATCAATAAATTTCTTTATATGTATTTAAAATGATAAATTAAAAATCTTAATAAAGTTCTTTAATTTTAAGAAGATATTTGAAAGCTCTTCTTTTCATTAAACATTATTTATAGAAGCTTAATAAATTCAAATAATGCTCAAAATAATGGAACAAAATTGATTTAATATATACATTATTTTATTGTAAACTTTTAGGCACTTTTGAAACCGATTTTAAAAATCTCCATGTTTTTTTAAAGCACTACCAAGTTGGAAACTGATTTTTAATTTTTATAAAAAGAATATAATATTCACATTTAATATTATTTTTGGAATTTCACAAGTATAAAACTTTAAAATCATTTTCATTTATAAAGATTTTTATTATAAAATCATGTAAAAAAAAGTCAAGTCTGTTGTAGATTCAATCCAATGTAAAATAAAGCTTTAAAGTTAACAAAAATGTGCCAAAAATCTATTAAAAATAAAATAAAAGAGCCTAACAAATTTTAAAGGGGTAAAGGTACATCTGAGTAAGCTTTACCCTGTAAATGATTTTATAAATTTTATATTTTAAGCTATCTCAAACTAATAGACATAAATGTTAACTAAAAATATAGAAAATATTGCAAAAGCTTCGATTAAACTGTGAAAAATTATCAAAAATTGCATCAAGTTTTCAAATTATTTCCCAAATAATCACCTTAATATTATCCCAAATAATTCCACCTTGAAAATAAATGCAATTGAACCAATTATGAGCGTGCCAAGCCCCCATTCGTCACCTCTTTCATAGACGAACGCCTCTTAATTTGCCAAAAAGCAAAATCAAATCAAATCAAAGGAAAACCCATTAAAAAGTGAATCAAAAAGATATGCAAATTGCTGCAATAATTTCGCTATCATTTCGGCATTTAATGCCGCAGCTGTTCCCTGCGCGAAACTTATAAAAAAAGAAATTAAATAAAAAAGGTTAAAAGTATAACGCGTATTGGCCAACTCTCTGGAATTGTGTAAAGCAAAGCGGCCAGAAAAAAAAATAAAATAAAATAAAACACAACCACAAACATCGAAGCAGATGTCTTGGCCCAAAGGGCGAAGCGAAGGAAAGGCAATTTGAATCATTTAAATAATTTTACAATATCAAATTGGGTTCGCGGCGGGCCGATTAATCACACACAACTCCGGTCCAAGGGGACAGCCCCCGCGAGCAGATGTTGAAAACGAACGCAAATCGATCTGATTTTGAGCTCATGAAATTTTGGATACTGTGAAAAATATATATTAACAATTTATTTGGAGAAAAATATAAGTATAAATCGCTTATTTCTGTGCTCTCATATATCGAAAATTATCGATTAATCACACGCAACTCTGCCCCCGCAAGCAGATGTTGAAAACGAACGCAAATCGATCTGATTTTGAGCCCATGAAATTTTGAATACTGTGGAAAATATATTAACAATTTATTTGGAGAAAAATATAAGTATAAATCGCTTGTAATTACTTTGTATTCCTGTGATCTCTTGCATAATTGATAAATATATCGAAAATTAACTGAATAATGTAGCGATATATGTGCGATAAACTCATGATCTATTTCATGTATCGAATTACGATACGTAATTATTATTACGAATTCTGTAAAATAAACAATTTAAATAAAATTATTCGAATATTTTTCAAAAGTATCAATATTTCAACGTTAAAAGCGATATTTTTGATATTTTAAAATTCAATATATCAAAGTTTACGATATTTTCGAACAGACATTCAACACCTTTTTAATGCCAATATATATTATCGGACTTTATCTATATCTTAGTATATATTCTCTCTATCTCGATATCATCTAATATATATTTTATATCCCCTAAAAATTGTATCATTTAAAGGGTATCAATATTTATCAAATTTAATTTGTGGCTAAAACGTAGAGATCTTGGCTTGTCTTTCCTAATTTCCATTTGGTTAAGTGGTTAAATTTCTTTGCCTTTCGAAATATTAAAATATTATTTTAAATCAAACTATATTTAAGGATATTTAAAATATTATATTGGTCAAGAAAATTTACTAAATTCCTGAAGTAAAATGAATTAATAAAGAAAAAACAGTAGTAACAAAAAATATAGTTATAATTTAAATACATTTGGAAAACCTTTTAATTAAATTTAAAAATAAATTTAATAAATTTAAGACATAATTAACTCTCATTAAATGTCTTAAAGTAGCTGAAACTTGTACAAATAAAACCTGCTGTTTTTATTAAATCCCAAGAATTAAATCAAGAATTCGCAACACAATTTCTATTTAAAAAAAATCCCCTATTAAATATTTATAATTATATAAGAAAAGCTTACAACTTTCACTTTTTATAATAAAATAGAAGAAAAGCCCAAATAAGAAAGGGACAGAGTCCAGCCCAGGAATTAGAAAGGGAAGGGAAATAAAGACAAACGCACGTTTGATTTCTGTGGTTCATTATGAATCTTTATCTTTATCAATTCGCCTGAATCCGCCTTCAGTTACAATTACATCTCTAAGAATACTTTAATCCGATGTGTAAACAAACAAAAAAAAATATAGAATTATCTCTTTTTATCCGTATCAAAAATTATGTTCTTTCTCTCTCTCTATCTCTGTGTTTTTTCTCCTTTTTCTTCGTTTGTTCTTAGTTTTTAGTGTTTGATGTTTGTGTTGATCGCTTTAAATATATTAGAATTATACAAACATAATAATATTAACAACAGTTGTGGTAAGTGGAAAGAATAGAGGGGGAAGGGAAGGGTTTGGTTTAAAAGTAAACTAAATTTAAGCTTTTTAAAGAGTGTAAAAAGAGAACTGCCAGGGCAATAAATATATGTATATATATATCAATGTCGATGAAACAAAAACATAAAAAAAAAATATATAACCAAGAAGAAGGGTGAGAGTGGGTGGTGAGGTGAGTGTGTGTGTGTGGTGTGTAGTGTGTGTGTTAGCCTAGTACATTAATTAGGGTTTCTTTTTCTCAATTAAAGTTAACCGTCGACGACGTAGTAGAAGTAGTATTTAAGTAGGCAGCTCGATGCCGCCTACGTGGCAACGATCACGCGATCGCACAGCTATTCCGACTGTGGCTCGTCGGCGTCTTGCAGCGATTCTTGCTCCTGGAGCTCTGCGTCAGCGAGTTGAAGCACTGCGACGTGGTCAGCGCGTATGACTTGAGCGTTGACTTCACCGACGGCGGCAGTGGCAGCGAATCGATGGCATAAACGCTCGTCCGTCGCACAATTGTGCGGCAGCACAGCTCCTGCAGGGACAGGACTGTGAAAAAAATAAGAATTTGATAAAGATTAATCAGTGCAATAAGTTTGTATATCGATATATATATCGAAAATATATCGTACTTTGTAGCAATTTACAAAAATATTTGTAATTTGGATAAACAAACGTTTTAAGGTTAACTATTATACAAAATTGAACTTAGTTTTAATTAACTTAACTTTTAAATACAATTAAATATTACAATTTATGTCTATAAAAATTAAATATTTAATATTTCCAACTTCATTGACCTTTCTCACAATTTATTCAATCATTTTTAAAGCTCACAAACAAACTATTAAATAAAAAAGCGTCAAGCAAAGTGTTATCCAACTGTTAAAAGTTATTATTAAAACTTCATTAAAAACCTCACCTAATTGATTAATAAAAGTCACTAATAGCTTGTAATATTTACGCAATTTAACTAAAAATAACCAAAAAGCTTTAATTAATCAATAAACTGACCCACTGACCCTAAATGATGGCCATAAATTGGGTACAAGTTGAGGTTAATTAAAAGAAAAATCAAGTTCACCTTGATTTTCTGCAAATTGAATTAATAATTTAAATTAAAAATACAAAAAAATATTCCTAACTACTAAAGAAACTAATAGTATTTACTTATTTAATAATAACAAAGCAAAAAATGTAAAGAATAATCAAGTTCAGCTTGATTTTCTGCAAATTGATTTAATAATCTAAATTAAAAATACAAGAAAAAATCCCAAATTACTAAAAAAACAAATAATATTTACTTATTTAATAATAACAGAGCAAAAAATGTAGAGAATAATCAAGTTCAGCTTGATTTTGTGCAAATTGAATTAATAATCTAAATTAAAAATACAAGAAAATATTCCTAGTTACTAAAAGAAACTAATAATATTTACTTATTTAATTACAAAACCCATAAAAATATACCTTTATTGCTGCGCCAAATGTGCTCCATGCCATTGCGATGCAGCGCCATTCGCGCCAGTTCGCAAAAGGATTCGCGTATATTGAAGTCGCAGAGCGGCGATATCTCGAAGCAGGACATGTTGTTGCGGCTGGCATAGGTCTCGGCCTGTTTGGCCGCCACCTGACGCTTGAAGGCCAAATGCAAGCGATTGCCAACCAGCACCTTGGGTATGCCAGGAGCGTGCTGCATAAGATTCAGATAAAGAATTAGCATATAACTCCAGAATTTATATAGACTATAGACGAACCTCATCGACCTCCTTGAGCCAGCGATCGATGCCATCGAAGCTCCACTTGTTGGTTATGTCGTAGACAAGGATAATGCCCTGGGCGCCACGGGAATAGGAGCGTATGATCGTGCAGAAGCGTCCCTGGCCGGAGGTGTCCCACAGCTGCAGCTTCACCCGCTTGCCCTCCAGCAAGATGGTGGTCGTCTTGTACGCTACCGTTTGGAGGATGTGAGAGGATGTGCAGTCTATTAGGTTGGGAAGGAGTGGGTGGTAAACACGGGCACATGCACATCTCTCTCACTCTCTATTTTTCTCTAGCACGCACGCACTCGCTCAACAACTCACCGTTGCCGCTGCAGAAGGGACTCTCCGTTGAGGGGTCCTCCAGGTTGGAGAGTATCTCGTGCTTGCCCACATCACTGTCGCCCACCAGCAGGACCTTCAGCAGATAGTCGTAGTCCTTGGTCATCGTTCCCATGTGGCTGTAAAAGAGGAATCAATTTATTAGTTTTTGTTTTATTTTTAAGCAAAGAAGAACAGTTTGCAACAGTTTTTTTAGTTTCTAAGAATATTGATTAATATTGACTGTTGCTCGAAACAGTTAAAAATCGATTTATTTACATAGTATATCGACTCAAGCATTAAATATCGATATTTAGATATTTTCTTTAAAGTTTGCAGTAATATTTTGTATAAGATAGAGATAAATAAGGCTAATCGATATGTTAATAAATTAGTTTGCAAGTTTTTTTTAGTTTTTAGAATATTGCTGAATCGATAAACAGTAAAAAATCGATTTATGTGCTTGGTATATCGACTTAAGCATTAAATATATTTTCTTAAAAGTTTGCAGTAATATTTTCTATAAGAAATATGTAAATAAGGCTTATTGATATGTTAATAAATTAGTTTACAAGTTTTTTTTTAGTTTTTTAAGAATATTGATTAACTGAGCAACAGTAAAAAATCGATTTATTTACAGTATATCGACTTTAGCATATAATATTGATATTTAGATATTTTCTTAAAAGTTTGCAGTCAGATTTTTTATAGAAAAAAAAGTTAAAAGGCTAATTGTGATGTTTAGAAATTAAATAAGTCACAAATTTTTAAGTAAAAATATAAAAGAAAGATTATTTTTACTTGTTAATCAAATTAAAACTTTTTAAATTTGATTTTTCAATAAAAACTATGAACTGAAGATAAGAAATATAAACAAATACAAATAATAACTATACATTTAAAACAGTACACTCATTGCAATTAATCTTAAATCCTTATTTATTTATAACAATTGTAATTGCAATAATTTCTGAAGAAAAGCTTAGCTGCTCTTGCGATTTGCAGACATTTTTTTTGTTGCTGCTCCCAAGACCAGCTGCAAATTAATTGTTAGGCTTAGGGCCTTGTTTTTGCAACCAAAGTGGTTCTCATACCCATTCTCATGCTCTTTTTGTTGCTAAAGTATTAGTTTTTGTTTTGTTTTTTGTTTTTTTCTAACCGGGCTAACCGGTATGCAGCGCTTGAGACTCGCGAAACTGAAAACCAAACTTAACCGGCAAATATTTACTCAAAAGCGGCGGTGTTCTATTTCTGACTTTTCTCGCTGCTTTTCTTGGTTTTCTGAGCCGCGTAATTTGTCAAGTGACTCATGGGAAGTGTATTTATAGCACTTGCTGGTTATGTCGCGCACTGTCACTGGGATTTAAGTTTCAGCAATTTTACAGTTTGCATTTGCACACACAAGCACAAGCACACACACGCGCGCACATGGACATGGGTGTGTTTTTGTTTTGCGCACGAAGGAAATTGATTTTGCCATTTAATTGCCAGCTATTAACGATTGTTTATAAAACAATTAGTCTGCAACCAGCTTCAAAATGCACGCAAAAATTCACTTGAACAAAAACAAAAACAACAAAGTGGAAGCCCCGCTCCCACTTCCACACAAAACAAAAAAAAAATAAAAACATTTGCGCATTTGCATGTTTGTGTGTCTCTGTATGCGTGTGTGTGCATGCCTTATTTTGATTGTTGTTGTTGCTGCCGCTGCCTGGAATATTTACTAAAAACTTTACCCATTACGTCCAGCTGCAGGAATTAGTTTGTTGTCTTTCCCTTTCGGGTTTTATGCTTTTCAATACGTTAAACTTACCATTTAGAATGCACGCAATTTCATTTTCGTATTTGTAATAGAGATGAGCGGATGGCCCTCGCCCTTGTGACCGTTCACTGCGGTTTTCTTCCGTTTTTACACTGCTTCACCGGCGGTTTTGGTATGTTAATCAATTCGCCACGCTTGCTTCCATCGAAATTGGTTTGTTGCATGGGAATTCAAAAGGTTTTTGAGGTTGAGAAATGCACAAGAATTTGAGTAAGCGAAAAAATTGCAATTTCGCTCATCTCTGCCAGACAGTGTTGCCAGATGCAAATTTGACTTACACCTAAAAAATCTCAAAACTTTCAAATTTCCCGTAAGAATATCAAGTGTCCTCCAAATTACATGAACTTGCTGCCTTGTTGCTTTTGAAATAGAAAACCTTGTCGGGAATTAATTTTTAATAGAATAAAAACTTGCAGAAACAATTTGATTTTCCTGGGAAATAATTAATCGAATACTATCGAGTACTATCGAGCTGTAGTTCATAAACATTCTAGTGTGACCAGTTGACGCTAACATTTTGGCTCTCTTAAATATTGGCACACTGCCACACTCCACTACCGTTTGTTTTCGCGAGCAGCTCTGTAAAATTTGATTGAATAAAAAATTAAACAAGTCGCAACGCTCGCTGCTCGGGTATTCTTCCTTTTTTTTTGCCCTCAAAGAACGCCGCATCGTCCAGACTTGGCCCAGCCATCGCGAAACGTGTTGAGGCTCTTCGAACTCTCTGTTTTGGGGCAATGGATATATACGACAGCAACAGCCGCGCTCGCAGTCCGATTTATTAAATGCACGTCTGCATTTATTTATAAACGCGCTTTAGGGCGCCAACTTCGGTGAAATATAAAGTGCAGGTCACCGACGCGACGCTGCAGTCGCAGCCAGGCTCTGCCGACGTCGCCGCTTTTTGCTGTTGCTGTTTTTTCGCCGTGTGTTCCCCCGTGTATCTGTGTGTGCTTCTGCTGCTCTGCTGCTAATACGTTAATATTCGTGTGCTGTTTTTTAAATTCTTTTTTGGTTTTATTTTGTATTTTTTTTTTTTTTGTCGTGCTGAAAAACCGCGGCGGAAATTCAGATTCAATCAAGCGTTAAGTGTGTGTCGCTGTGTTGTGTGTGTGTGTGTGAGTGCCTATGCTGGCCCTTCGAAATGCCCCGTTAGCCGCGAAACCGAATCTGTTTGCTGCAACAAATACAACAACAACAACATTACCGTTGAGAAGGGAAACAACAACAAAAGCAACAAGAAGAAAAAGAGGAAGAACGACTGCAACAACCGCAATGCTGTCTAACGGCACTGCCGGCGTCGCTGTCGCCGTCGACTGCGATGAGCGAACGCGTCTGCTGAGCGATGAAATTGTTGTTGTCACCGCCGCTTCTGCCGCCGCCGCTTCCGCTGCAGCTCCTTCGTCCTCTGTCGGCGTCGCTGCTCCTGTGCCGCCAACGTCGCTGCCACTGGTGCATACAACGGCAACAACAACGCCAGCAGCAGCAGCAGCAGCATCAGCAACAAATAACAATGTGAACAACAATAACAATGCCATGGTTGTGGTCAGTGCTAAAAACACCGTTAATAATGCCAATACACATACGAATACGAATAGGAGCAAAAGCAACAGCAACAGCAACAACAACAACGCAGCTGCCGCTGCAGCGACGGCAGCGGGAGCAACAGAGCAACCGGCAGAGGCAACAGCTGACGACGAGGATCTGTCGAGCGATCTTAGCGATAAATTCCCACGCCCCCAAAAGAAGCCCGGCAAGCTGAGTAAATTGGGCACCAAGAGCGTCGGTCTCAAGCGGTGCGTTTAGTTCCCCCCTCTCCCCTCTCTTTCTCATGCCACCTTTCCCGTCCAACGTCTTTCGCTATTTCTACTCATTCTTCTCTTTTACTCTTGCTTAGTTGCATTTTTGGCACAGTGGGAATAATTTGCAAATTTGTACAGTGGAAATAATTGGCAAATATAAAAGCATTTAATTATATAAAATCTTTAAATTTTATTAAAAAAAATACAAGAAATAAGAAAGTAAAGTCTTGTTTTTTTTAATTAAAAAGTAAATTTTTGTATTGTATTTTAATAAAATAAATGTTGCATTTTTAATTTCTATATTATTAAATAATATAATATTTTTTTCCATTAATATTTATTTAAAAATTCTTATATAAAAACTGGTACAGCCTTATAAATAAATTTAAAAGAAATTCCACTGTAATGCTTATCAAATTAGCATTGCGAATACTTTGCGCGATAAAAAGATTTGCCAATTATCTTATAATGATTATTATGAAGTCTCCCTCCTTTTATTTATATAAAAAAAAGTACTACAAAATACCCCATAAGATATAGTATACAGCACAATAGTATTAGTATTATTGTGGTTATCGTTTTTGCCATGCAATTTGATCGATCGGTTTCAACATTTATTTTTATCTGCTATATCTTGATGGGTATAGAGAAAGCATTACTTTTCGATTTATTATCCGCAAGAAAGTTTAGTTTTATTTATTTTTTTAACAGTTGTATACTAAAGCTTAAAGATTGAGCGTACTTAAAGCACGCGCTTTTTATTACCAAATTGATGGGGACCTTATAATCTATATTAAAATCACCGAAGGTCTGAGGTTTTAAATAAATCTATTAACAAAAATTTATATAAACTATTAAATATTCAAAATATATTACAAGATAAATTAATTAATTAATTTATTTATCTATTTTTTTTTTTAATAATTTTATTACAAAAGAAGGTTCCGTTTAAAGACTCCTCCTTGTATTGCATTTTCTAAATATTTTTAGTTAGGGAAGTTTAAAATATTTTATAAACCAAATGATATAGTTAAAAAAAAGTTCCCCTGAAGAGTTGCCCCTATTTGACCTGACCTTCTCCATCCATCCTCCTTCTCCTCCTTCCTCCTTTTCTTCGTTCGCCGTTCTCATCTCATCTCACGTCTTACCTTCTTTCGGCTGCTGCAGTGTCTCCTTTGGCTCCTCGAAGGGCTCGATGGTGGAGACGCTCGTCTTTGAGACGCCAACGCCTCTGTCGGAGCACGTGGAGTCCACCTTTGGGTTCGATGCGGCAGCTGGAGATTCTGGAAATCATCCCAGCGCCGCCGCTGCTGCTGGTCAGCTGCCGTTGGCATCGACGCTGGCGTCGCACTTGCCACTCGCAGGCGGCGGCTACAGTGGAGACTATGCCAAGGGAAATATGGATGACAGCGGCATCGAAGTGCAAGAAGAGTAAGTATCTTTATTAAAGTAACTTAAGGGGTGATTTTAACCCTTAAACTAGGATTAAAACCTATCTTTGTGTGTTTTGAATATTAAATATTTCTTTAAATATTTATTAAAATATCTAGGCAGATATATTCGATTTTTCGTAGACGAAACTTCATCATAAGTAACTTTTTTTTTATGCATACATTCTGTACTCAAGTCAGGTTTTGGCTTCCAGACAGTCTACCAGCTTAATGCACGTACAAAAATTACAAAAAATTACAAAGTACCTTCAGAGACACCGAAAATGCGATACCAATATAATGATATTACACTAACATTACCATAAGAACACCATATTTGAAAGTATAAAAGTTATAAATAATTTACCATCTTCCGAAGTCGTTATTGGGTTTTTCTTTAAGGATTGATTACTCTTTTTAGATATCCCAAAAGTTTCTGCTTTGAGATTAATATCATGATCTTTGCTTTAAGTTTATAATGAACTTAATTCGTATAATTTCTATAAAGTTTCTTAAAGATTTCCCCAAATTCCTATAGGTGTTCATTTGCAGTGTAACAATCTGTTGGTATGTCAGTTTATTGTAGGGCTTTTTTTTTATATGATTTCGCAATTGTATTGTGCCCCGAATAGAGCCTACTTTTACCTCATTAAAAAAACTTCCGTCTAATGAGTTTTTGGCTGCTGCTTTCACTTTTGTTTGCAGTTGGGCTTTTTTTTTGTTCACAGTTCATAGCTGGCCGCGTTTTCCGGGCCAATCCATAAATGAGCTGGCTGATCTCTATTCAGCTTTGGAAAAGCGTTCTCATCAACCCAAATACGATGCAATGAACTCGGTGCGCTGCTCATCATCATCATCGTCACCCAACCCCAAAAGAGTCCGCCTTTATGTGGTATATACCCCAAAAAGCAACCTCCTCCTCCCCCGAAAAGGCAGGAAGCTTGAGACACGAATTTTTAAATCGATAATTACCGCTCCACCAGCAGCAACAGCAGTCAGTCAGTCAGTTTGGTTTTAAAACTTTGTTTGCTTTAACCCAAGGCGTACGTACAGTGGTCACTCTGCTGATGGCTTTTCTATGGGCACATGGATGGGATTGGATTCAATGGAATCCACGTAAAAATAGAAGGAGATGGCAAAATGGCAAATAATTGCGGAAACAATTAAAAAGAGGCAACGCAATTCTTTCATTGCGTGAGAACATCATTAAATTAAAGCTTGGAGCTCTTGGAGATGTATCACTGATAATATCTCTTGCTTTGAAGTTTAATTAAATTCGTTAGTTTGATTCAATTACACATTTTCATAGCTTATAGCTTAAGGTTGAGGGTTATTCCTTGAATTGAATTTATTTTACTTTAGAGCGAAGTTAAGTATTAAAGAAGGCGCTTAGAATTCCCAACTGGCAAGTCAGCAAAAATGGCAAAGGTTTAGAATCCATTTTATATTGAAAACTTTCTGCTTTTTCCTTAAACAAGATTTTTTAAAAACACAATTCCTAATTTATTTCTTTTAACAAATTCATAAAAGTTGTAAAAAAAACGAATTAATGAAAAATATTTGTTCAGCTTATCTAAGGACTTCTTCCTCAAAGGATTCCACTGTACTTTGTCCACTCTCTCTCTCACTTACTCATTTTTTTGGTATCTCTGCCTCTGCCCCGCCTCTCTGTCTCTTCACTCTCTGTCTTCGCTCTCTCTCTCTCTCTGCCTCTCTCTTGTTATCAGTTCAATTGGAAGATGGGCTTGTTTGTTTGGGTTCTTCTCCGTCTGCTTTTCGCATTTCCCACCACCACCACCGCCGCCGCCCTGACCACTGAAGAGGTGACTCCAATTGGAGTTGTTAATGCGCCGGCGCTGCAGTAGCGACGTTCTAACTGGAATGCCGTTAAACATCGTCATCGTTTTATTACATAATGAGCCAAGGCGCACTCGTGTGTGTGTGTGTGTGTGTGTGTGTGTGTGTGTGCATTTTAAAGCCAGATACTTATATATATATATATAAGTGGGTCAACTTCATTCGGTGGTTGTTGACCCACATCTTTTTCGGCTGCATTTTTTGTGTATCTGTATCTGTATCCGTATGCGACATATCCGTATCTCTGGCCGAGCGCGTATCCAATTTCCCCATTTTTTCGTGCCGCACCCACGAAATTCGAATCGAGCGCTTAAAATGCTGTTCTAGTTGGAATTGAAGCCAACTCGCCGATAACACGCTGCGCGCCCATTAAGTCTGGTAATCGATTAATGAATTGGTGCTGCAGCTTGGACGATAATTACAAAAGCAAGCATATCGATTGTTGCACTAGCGCGTGATTTATTTGTTTGTTTTGTGTTGATAAAAGGATAAGATCATATTAAATAAGGTAAAATATGATACAAAATTAATGTTTTTTGTATTATTGTTGTCCGAAGAGCCAAATTTTGATATTACATGGAAATCACTTGAAGGAAAAGCTTAATCAAGTAGTTTTTTCTTTTTCTTATAGAGCATTTCATACAATTAAGCTTAGCTTTAAGCTTTTGAAAGTTAATTGTTGGATGGTTTTAAACAAATATATTTAAAAGAACATTTTTCCGTGGTAACAAAGTAGTTTTCATTCTCAAATTTAGAAATATAATAGTTATTAGAATTTAGGAGCCTTTAAAATATGTTTAATTTTAGTTTTCAGTTCTTGATTAGCAATTAAAGATGTGGTAATTTCTTGAAATTAAATGTAAGCTTCTAGATCTTAGGAAACAAGTGTTATTTGGGATTATTCTGTGCTCTCTTTTTGGCTTTGAAAAATTGCATTAAGAGGGAAGGCCAAAAGCAGCTGACACGGCGCTTTTGGATGGTGTGTTTTTTCTTCAGGTTTTTTTTATGGCTGTCAAATGGGCATCAAATCAAATTTGCTGACAATTTGTTTTGGCTTGTCTATCGCCTTATTCTTTTATTTTTTTTTTTTTAGGTTTTCATTCAACCGCCTAGGTGGCATATTCCATTTTTGGACAGATTAGACTTAACACATGTTGTGACCTTTTCTGTTCCTCAGTCTCTCTCTCTCTCTCTCTCTCTCTCCACATGCGTGTGTGTGTTTCTTTTATTTTTTATGTCTTTTCTTCAGTATTTTGTCTTTCTTTTCGTATGTGAGAAGCTTTAATTTGCCGGTAGAGCGTGATGTCATCGGCTTTGAGCTCGCCACTTGCTGTAGAACTTTCTTTCTTTACAGTTAGTCAGCAGCACAGAAAAGAAAAGAAAAGAGGTGAAGATGAAGATGAAGGGAAAAGAAGAACGTTAGGAAATGAATGAAAAACCCGCAATCTTTGGGCTTTTTGCCTCTTCTCATCGATTATCTTGATGCACTTGAAGAAAAATCAATAAAAGTAATAATCATAAAAAGTCGAAAAAGAATTAATAAATGCAACTGAAACTTGAGGTCTTTTATAATTATAACTTGTTAAATTTGGAAAATGCATCCTTTGATCATAAAACTAGTATTGTTTACCATTTGCAATACTGATACATTTAATTTTCTTATAAAAAGCAGACAGTGTGACCGTTTTACCTAGATAGACCTAAAGTTTTTTGGGAAACCAAAATTAGCTTAAAGAATTCTTAGAATGTAGAATTAGTATTGTTTAACATTTGCAATACTGGCAATATCACCGGTTAGTGAATGATGCATTTAATTATCTTATAAAAAGCAGACAGTGTGACCGTTTACCTTAAATAGACTTGCAGTTTTTTGGGAAACCAAAATTAGCTTAAAGAATGATTTAAATGTAGAACTAGTATTGATTACCATTTGCAATACTGGCAATATCAGCGCTTTGTGAATGATGCATTTAATTTTTTTATTAAAAATAGACAGTGTGACCGTTTTACCTAGATAGACTTGCAGTTATTTGGGGAACCCACGACAGCATTACCATTTCTCGCCGTGTCGAAACCAAGGAAAGGAGGCTGATTGAACAGCCTGACCTCGACATGATTCCGTTTATTTTCTTCTCATCTTTTTTTTTTCGAACTATAGAAATTCGATCGCCCGGCAATTCGATCATATCTATATCTATATCTATAGCTATTGTGAAAGTACATCTCGAACTGTCCGCCTGTCACTCAGTCAATTGATTTTCCGGTACCCACGGCACACTTGACATGCATACAGTGTACATCATCATCATCATCATCATCATCATTATCATGATCATCATCATCATTATCATCGTTGTCGCCGTCATAAGCATAATTATAATCATAGGCAGACACACACAACACACATTGTTGTTATTCCAACAGTAATTGTGCCGCTGGTCAGCAGTGCGTGTGTAATTGTTGCTGCCATTGTCTCTTTTTTTTTTGTCATATTTTTACTGCTGTGCAGCGGATCAGTGGTAATTATTATTAACTTTAAGCCTAGGCCGCAAAATAGCAAGCCCAGAAAGGATGAGACTTTAAAAATTCAAAAATGGTAGCTTGTTGGTTGTAAATTGTTAATGTTAAGTGATAAAGCTAAACAAATAAAAGTGGTGGATATATTTATATAGAAAACCCATAGGTAACCCGAAATATATAATGTTTTATGTCTAAAGATTAATGATCATAAATTAGAACAGTAGTTTTGCTTTAAAGTTTAACAGTTTTTATACCCTTGCAGGGTATTATGATTTCAGTCAGAAGTTTAAGGAGTCATCTCCGACCCTATAAAGTATATATAAAGTTAGCTTCCTTTCTTGTTCTGTTATATATCATATAAAGATTCCCTTGAAAATGATGGAATTTACACAATTCCTCTTCTGCTTATTTACCTATTTTGCTGCAAATATTTGTAGAATAGATCGCTGCAAAAATTCCTTTATATTTATTTAGTTCTGACAGGCCACCACATTGGGGCTTCTTTCTAATATACATTTCCGAGTCAATTGATGAAAATCGAAATGCCTTTTGGGAACTATGCCAATTTTTATTATTTTTCGAAAGCAGAAAACGGAAAGTGGCCAAAATGTCAACATACCAAATGTTGTGTTTATAAAGGCATAGTCTTTGAAGGCAAACATCTGCCGAGAATGCCATATAGAGCACCGTCACCATCTTCGGTCCGAACCACCGAATCGTTATCAGCTGTTGGTGGACTTATCACTGTCCGGCAAATGCCAAATAATCTCAGATCGCTTAATGCCCAAAAATATATATTCCAAGTGTGCGAAATCATGCGGAGGAATTAATCGGGAGTAGTAAGTTCTATATTTGGACGCTGTCGCAGTAATGCTGTCATATTCAAATGGGATTTGTCCCTATAACCTATTTTAACACTGGCGGTCGAAGAGGTAGCATCAGGTGAATTTTAAATGATTAATTTGATTTAATTTTGTATTGATTTTGAAATATTTTAAACTATTCAAAGAAAATAATATAGATAATAGGGAAGGTTTTCATTCAAATAAAATGTATATTTTATTTTGAATACGAACAAAGAAAATAATATAGAAAATAGGGAAGGTTTTCATTTAAATAAAATGTATAATTTAATTTGAATACCCAAAGAAAGAGTATATTTGTTGTATTCAATCTTTAAATATTATTAGCAGTAGTTTTTATATTATATATTATACTATAAATATGAAAACGCGAAAATTATAGGAAAATATCTCTTAAATATTAATATATTTTTAAATAAATTACAAGTGTATTGAAGTACTTTCCTTATACATTCTTTTTGTTGAAATTAAACAAATACAGAAAACATCTCAAACTTAATTACTTATCGCATTTCGCAGATACAGAACAACACACATTTTCCAAATTCGTTTTGAAGCGCGTGGAGAAATGTTTGAAATATTTTTGATTTTGGATTTTCATGTGTGTCTATTCCCTATGTGTGTGTCTATATAATATTTTTCGTAGTGTGCTATTCGGCTGACCGCAGGTGTGCATGTGCATGTGATAAGCGTTCCAAATATTTGCCTTGCCACCGTATTTTGTGTTTTTATTTCTCCTTTTTGTCCACTCTGTTTTTTTTTTTTTTTAAACTATTTTGACAACAATAGAAATGGGGACCCCGATTTTCAGGTGGCAACTCTGTTCGTGTGTGTGTGTGTGTGATTCTCCCCTCGGTTCTTTAGCCACCTCCTCCTTTCGTCTCCCCCTTTTATCTATTTCCAGCAGCTTCCCCATTTTTACCTTTATGTGTGTGTGTGGTTACGTGTTTATGTTTTTCCGTGTTTCTCTCTTCGTTTTTGGGGTTTTGGACTTAGTTTTCTGTTTTTTTTGGTTCTTTATTATTTTATTTTTGGTCCGTTGCGCTTGTGTATAACAAGTGAAAGAGAGGGAAAGAGAGAGGGCTTGTATTAAAGAGAGAAATTGGCTTTGCGAAAATGTCTCTTATCATTTCGCCTCTCACTGTCCCTCGCCTCGCCCTATCCCCCCCTCCCACTCCCATTACTGTGGTGAGTGCGCAAAAAAAGTGATGTCATGTTTGCTGACGACGTTGCCAGATGTGGCGCATTTCGGTTTTGTTTGTTTGCCCGTTTTCCTGTTTCGCGTTTCACGTTTCATGTTTTTCCGCCTTTTTTGCCACTTTTGCCATTACATCTGTGATTGCCGTTGCTTTTGTTGTTGTTGTTGTTGTTGTCTGCGATTTGGCTATTGCGCATTTATTAGCGCGCTCTTACAACTGGATGCTGGCTCGCAAATACGCAAATAACACTGTACAACACAAGAGGAAATAATACCAAGTGCAAATGTTATTATATTTAAAAAAAATAATATTACAAAAAAAAGAAAATATATATATACATATTTTTAAAGCTCAACCCTTGAAGTCGTCAAGTAATAATTTTTGAGATATAATTTTAATTTTCGGGAAAATAATTCTCTTATTTAATAGCACTCTAATAAAAAGATTGAATGAATTTTAAAAATAAATTGTATTTTCTAAATAAAAAATATATTAATCTCTATTTAATAAATACACATTTCTTAAAATATTTATTTGCATTTTATGCTTGTCTATTTAGCACTGAAAAACTTAATCTTTGCTTTGCTGACAAGTGTAATTTCTCTAGAAGCTGCCAAGAATCGGCATACAAAAGCGCAAATTGCTTTGCCTGCCGGCTGTGTTTGGTTTTGTGTTTGTTTTCGTTTTCGTTTGTTTGACCGAAAATGTGAAATAAAATGCTGCTGTTGGCCAGGAAACGCGCGAAATGGGAAATTTGGAAATGTTTTTGTTTCGTACGAAAATAGAATACGCAATAAAGGCATGACAAAAGATAAATAGTGCGTCTGTCTGCCTGTCTGGAGCACATTAAAAATGAAAAGAAACAGAAAAAGAAGCTAATTAAACCCGAAATGTTAATTGCTCTTTGTGCATTTTGCTGCATTTTCCTTGTGGAAAATTAAAACATTACGGTGTGTAAATCACATGCAGGAGACATAAATTGGACATATTGGCCCGGGAAATTCAGCAACGACACAACTGTCAAAATGATATATTTGTTGTTGTTTTTAAAAATCTTATAAAAAATTTAATTGTAGGAAATTACGATTATTTATGAACTGAACTAAATGAAAAAACTAGCATTAAAATATGAAGCGTTTTATTTATTTTATACAACCTTATATAAAAAAAGTTTAAAATAATGTACGTTAATTATAAACTAAAAACAACGAAAGATTTTTTCAGATTTTAGCCAATTGTTGTTAAATTTAAAAAAACCCTTTCATATAAAATAAAATTCAATGAGAAAAATAATAAGAACATCCAATAAAACATTTGCAATTATGTTTACAAATTCTAGAGATAATACTAACTTGCAACTTCACCTTTTCAAATCGCAGGCAAAGCCCGCCACTGCCTCAAACGAGTCAGGTGGCAACGCCGCTGCCTAAACTTTACAAGAGCGTTAAACGCTCTCTTTCAGCTCTCTTGCGCGCTCCTCCAAACATATGCGCGCGTGTGTGTGTGTGTTTTGTATCTTTTACTTTTTCGAGCGCCGCAAGCATCGCAGCAGCGTCAAACTCAAACAGTCGCCAGTGAGTTTCGGTTCGTATTCGCAATCGGATTCAAATTCAGATTCAGATTCAGATTCAGATTGAGATTCAAATTGAGTTTTCAGTTTCTGTTTAGCGGGCGCAAGGCAAAAGTCGGAGCCTCCAAAGAAAAGAGAGAGAGAGTCAATAGAAAGAAACAACGCTGAAAGCACAAAAAAATTACGCGCTTTTATTCACTTCTTCGCGAGATCCTGCTGTCCGTATTTTTTTTTTTTTGGTTCTGTTTATCTGTTTGTTTGCCATTAAAAGAGAGCAAAACGCGCGCTAACATAAAACAAAAAGTGCGTACAAAATAAGTAATAATAATATATTAAGCTGAACAAAATTTAAGCAAAAGCTAAAAGGGCTGAAAACAAAAAGTGCAAAACGCCAACAAAAAAAAAAAAAAAAAAGAGAGGGAAAAAACTAACCGTTAACGGAGTGAACTCAACGGAAGAGTGGAAGAGAGAGTGTGAGAGAATGTGAAAGAGAGGGGGTGTGAGCCAGAAAGCAAGTGGTTGGTAACGAAAGAGGAAAACACTAGAGAAATACATATAATTAAATAGCTGAAAAAAGAAGAAACAACTGAAATAATGTGAAAGTAATTCGTGCTATTTGGTGCACACATACGCATACTGAAACGCCGTGTTAAGCTTTAGTAGCACACTTGTAATTGCTGTTCTCCTTCTTGTTGTTGTTGTTGCTTTAGTGAGTTCATCGCAAAAAATAATACACACACACACACGCACACATAAACTGAATAATGAAGCACACGCATCGAAAGAGAGTGCCTAACGAGAGAGCTAGAGAGACACCGCCCCCATTCGCCCCCTTGCCATTCCCCTTGCACTTATCCCACTGAACGCAATTAAAATAAATATGTGTGTGTTACTGTATGTGTTAGTCGTGCGTGTGCGCTTGTGTTGGTTAAAATAGCGCCTTGTTTGTACACGAATTAGCCTTATATTATACAATTGATATAAAGGTGTGTGTGCGTTTGTGTACGTGCTGCATATTTTGGAATAATAAAAACAAATCGACGCCGCATTGCAGTTTCCCCTCTCTCTATCTTTCTCCCGCTTCATCCATTCACTTGCTCTCTTCCCCCTTCTCACTGTTGGACGTTTTCAAGTGCAAAAGAAACCAACAACAACAAACGAAACCAATTTTCCGCAATTTTCCCCGTTGCTGATTTTTTGTTGTTTTCTTCTTCAGCATTTTGTTCACCCGCATTTGCGGGTGGGGTCGCATAATTTGTTAAATTAATTTTCACTCTCCTCTCCATATGGCCATCCCGCTTGCTCGCTTATTCGCTCGCACGGCCCACTTCCCCCCTGGGGCTGCTGCTGCTGCTGCTTCCTCTTCTTCCTTGCCCCCGTGACGTAGTTCTCTCGCGTGTGTGCCCAGAAATACAACATGTAAGAACAACAACAAAAGCACAAGAAGAACGAAAAAAAAAAAACAGTAACCAAAACTAATTGAAAAGCCACAGCGCTGCCGGCGTCGCAGTCTCCAAAAAAACAGTGCTGCTATCCCTTAGCGTTGTTGAAATGTAGCTAGAAGTTAGCTTAACTGAAAAGTTATTAAAGTTAATTAAATTTCAAATTTAATTTAATTTATTTTTTCAAATTTATTGAGTCTTAGGTCATGTAAAATGAATGAAAAAATTCTAGTGGAGGTAGAAATTTAGGTAATTACAAAATATTACACCTAAAAATGGAGCGAGCTTGCCGTCAGATTGCGCATCACTATTTGGAGCGTTGGCGGCAAACAAAATTGATGCGCTCATCGCGGCACTCGCTTTCTCGCAGCTGATGCTGCTGCTGTTTCTTCCACTTGTGCTTCTGTTTCTGTTTCGGTTTCTGCTTCCCATTTACAGTTCATCTTCCTCCCATCATCATCTCCACGTTCTCTTCTTCTTTAAAAGCATCTCCTCCCCCAACTCCCAATTTCATTGTAATGGCAACAAGTTTTTCTCTTGTGCTTTTTTCGCCTTTGATTGTCTTTAATTTTTTTCATCTTTTTTAGTTGTTTAATTTTCTGGGCACTTGAGACGACGCTTATGAGTTGGTGTTTAAATCTTTAAACTTTTCCACCTCGTTATAATGAGATTTGCCAAGAAACATTAAATGGAACTTTTAGAGCGAAGTTTCTATGCTCTTACAAAGTTATTGTTTATTTGAATGGAGATTAATATGGCATTTCTGTTTAGAAAATATAATGTTTGTATAATATCTTTAGGTATAGCATAATAGTACTTAAATTTTTATAAATCTCAAGGGTTTTTTCTAAACAGAAAATCTTTTTTAAGAATATTTAAAATCAATTCTTAACATATAGAACCATCAAAAAACTATAATAGAGAAAATCAAAACCTTAATATATTTTAAAATATTTCAAAATTAAACTTGCTCTTATAATAATAATATTGTAAAATGTGTTTTTATTATTTCAAACTGCATGGAAGACATATCATAGGTTCTTTGACATTCTGACATGCGAATAAGCTGTTTTATAGGGCAAATCTACGATAGTTTTTATTTTACAAACTCTTAGCAAGGGCATTAAGAAACCTTAACAAAATGAAGACGCGTTTACTTACTACTCTTGTTTTTTGATATCTTTTTGAAACTTGTTTTGGAGCTTGTAACTCTTGTTCTCGTTCTTGTTCTTGTTCCACTCCAGAACATGTACTTGTTGTTGTTGTTGTTGTTTCCATTCGCATATCAATTTCGGCACATGACGTAATCTTCACATGCTCAATAATAATAATAACAACAACAACAACAACACACACACACACACACACTGTGTTATGAAGTGTATTTGAAATGTAAACAGATAAAAAGTGGCAGGAGGGGCTTTTATGTAGTGTTGTTGTGTGTGATTCCGCTGATGTTAGGCTCTCTATTTTATTTATTCGCTACTTGTTGGGTTCTCTTCTCTCTTTTTTTTTTTTTTTTTGGACAGGTTTTCAGGGTTCAAAGTTCTGGGGACAATAGAGAGAGAGGATGAGAGAGAGAGATGAACGAAAGATAGAAGCTGTGGGAAGTGAATGGAAGTCTGGAAGTCTGGAAGTCAGCATCGTTGCTGGAAGATAGTTGTTATAAAGCAAATCTGGCATTCCCCCCTTCCCCCTTCCCATTCTTAGATCATACAGTGCGTTTCGGCTCAGTAAATCTCAGGCTTTTCACACGATCCGATACGGGGCCATAAATGAAGTCATCGATCGGCATAAACCAGTTGTAAAAAAATATACAGATAAAAAGTGCGCCATAAAATCCAAAACTACAGGTTCTCTTCAATAAAACAAATATTAAAGCAATTTCACTTATTTTTTACCTTTTAAATTTATCGAACTGAAAGAATTACTGTAAGAAATGCCCAATTTAAGCTTGATTTGTTTGAAAATTAATATTCACAATGATTAAAAACTTTATAAAATTTCTTATTTAACCAAAAACTATTTAAAAACTCTTGAAATAAACACGTTCAGACACGAGGGAACTAAAATTCCAATTTGTTTATCCGAGAATTGCTCTCCTCCCTTTTTTGATAATATTCGTTCACCGTTTAAACATTCCAGAAACTATAAATTCATTTTGGAGAAACACACATATCTTGGGAGGCCCAAGAAATATGGCCTTGTATATTTCGGGAAACTAACAAATGGTTCAAATAGCTTTCCAAAATATATTTTATCCTAAAAATATCAAAAAGAAGAAAATGAAACACTTGGCTTTGTATCAGATGCTAAATTCTGTGATCCCCCCCCCAGTGACCTTTGTGATTTGTGTAAAGGCCAGGAGTCAGTCAGTCAGTCAGTCACTTCATTTCACTTGAGACCGAAACGCTTGAAAAATATATCGAACAGAAAATATACAATATAATGGACAATATGGAGTTGAATTGCGAGGCAGAACTGGCAGAGTATATTGTGAGGACCTGCTTCGTCCAGGCCCCCATCACGGATACGGAGAAGATTGAGTAAACTAAACTGGTTCCCCTTCCATTACCAATCCGACTCCGGTCCAAATCGGATTCGGATTCGGATTCGCAATGTGGTCAATAGCCTAGCCACCGTTTTGGAAAGTTGCTGAGGGGCTTTTCCATCAATTGTTTCTTTTTTTTTGTTGTGTGCTTGCTGAAAAGCCAATTGGCGAAATGACTTAATTTAATTGACATTGAGGTGGCTCCTCCTCCATCTCCTCCTCCTCGGGCTAGGTGACGCAGTTGCTCAGCTATTTAAAGGTCACATGCGCCGATGCGTGATTTAAGTTCGCACACACACACACACAGAGCAGAGCCCGCTAAATAATTGTAATAATTTTGTGTCTCTAATTCGATTTTTGTATTTCCAGATCGGAGCGTTCCATAGTACGCGTCTCCATTTACGAAAGCAGCCAGCCACAGCAGCCGGACTATCTGCCGGACGACTCTCTAGCCGGTGACGGCTATCCCTACAACACTAACGACCTCGACCTATACCCAGCAATGGCAGCGACAGCAGCGACGGGGATGATGCAACAGCAGACACTTGGCCTGGGAGCGGCCTACGATCGCCAGCAGAGGTTCGATATTCTTGCTTATATTATAAATGATTACAAAAATATTAACTTGATTTCTTTTTCCAGCACTGATTCCGGCTGGGATAATCCTTTTCGTCCCGGCGGCGATCTCTCCCGGGAGGCTGACGAGATTGTCAGTATGATCAGAGGTGAGTTTGTTCTCTTAACTTGGAGATTGCCACAACAAATCTTGGATGTTGGGCGATTATTACTGAGAATAATGAGTTATACAGTTTTTATAATGATCAAATTAAAGGCTTTTACATAGTTCTCTTAAGAATTCTGTAAGCTTACTTTGATCAGTAATTTATTATCAGTTAATTGTATGAATTTCTTAACCTTATTGCGTTTTCTACATTGTATTGCCTTTGAAATTAGGTAATATTATTGCAAATAGCACTTTACACTTGACTTTTATCGGTTGAAGAAATTAAGCTTGCAATAATTCTTCATTTTTCAGGCAATGTAAACAATTTGATTTCTTTTTTGCTAGAAAGTATTGCCATGGGATATAGTTGTGGTTATTTTATGACAGGAATAAAGGTATTGTTTCGCTGCTTGTGGGAAATATCTGTGGTCTGTTGATGGGAATACACGTAGAGATATATATTTACCAGCTTAAGATCAGGGGAATCTATTAGAATATGGTAAAGATATAGGGAAACATAAAATAAAATGAGAAAAATAGGTATACATAATATTACATGAGAATGGGAATTTATCAAGTTTATATTACTAATAAAATAATAATAATTATATCTAAATTATTAGTAATATAATCTAAATAAGTTTCCATTTTTAAACTATTATCAAAAAAAATATTTTCATAAGAAAGTAATTTTTATAGGTAAAAGTGTGAGCTTATTATTAACTCTTTTAAAAATTGGAAATCTATTAAAATATGGTAAAGATATAGGGAAACATGACATAAAATTCGATTATTAGTAATATAATCTAGGTAAGTTCCCATTTTTAAACTATTATTAAGCAATATATTTCTATTAGAAAGTAATTATAATATGTAAAAGTGTGAGATCATTAATAAAAGTCAATTTAAAAGTTGAGAATATGGAAATATTGAATAAAACTCAAGGTAGGGGTCTCAAAGGTTAGTCGCTGAATTTGTAGTTGGGAATTTTAGCTCTTTTGTGCCTATTTTTTCAAATTTTATAAAGAATACATTCTAAAATTCAAAAAATATTAGCAAGAGAGCTTTTTAAAAGGTGTTTTCTTACGTTACCCTGTAAATTAATTTCAAATATTTAATAATCAGAATAGAAAATGATTAAATAACTATTATTTTTTGCAGGCGGCCAGCCCATCACACCCACGGAGGATCGTACCATTGGCAACGGCAGCACAGCACAGCATGCGGATGACAATTGCAATGGAGGAGGAGGAGTGGCGATCGGAGAGAGCGTGACCAAAACTAATGTGAGCTACAGACTTGGCCTAATCACACACTAAATATTTACTAATTAATTAATAATATTAATTTACAGCTCTCGCAGAATCTAGCAACAGCACAAAATGGTACAAATTCCCATGCCTCTGCCACTGCCGACGCTGGCGCCGGGAAGGCGGGCAAGGCGACCGATCAGCTGACCAGCGGCGGTGGCGGTGGCGGTGGCAACAACAACGGTGTCACCTCCTTGGGGCAGGTGTCCAAGCAAGTGGTGCCGGGGCCCATCTCCGCTAGTCATGTGGTCATCGATGAGAAGAAGAGCAAGAAGAAGGGCTGCTGTGTTCTTCAATAATTCAAGGACAAGGACAAGGACAAGGAAGGGGGAGAAACCAAACGAAATGAAGGGGGGTTTATTTTTCCGGCTGTTCCGTATTTCGTTTCGTTTCGTTTTATATATATTTTAATTTTTTTTTTCATCGTTCTTGTGTTTTGTGGAAAAAACGAAAACGAAATACGGAGCCGAGAAGCTGTTGAGATTTTTCAAGCCGCATAAATCGCTTTTGCTTTTTGCTTTTTGCAAAAACCGATAAAAAAAAAAACACCAAAAAACAAAAAGGAACAAAAGAAAAATATAAAATCAAGAACCTAACGAAAACAAAACGTGGAAAACGCGGGAAAACAACCAAGCAAGCAAGCAAGCTCTCTGAGGAAAAAGGAAAAGCAGCGAAGCAGCCTGAGGAGAGAAGGAGAAGCGGAAACAGGAGGGGCGGGTGAGAGGAAATCCAAAATTTGAATTGTAAATCGAAAGTACATAAACTTTTTACACAAATATATACGAATATATGTATATATATGGAGTCTCTGGGGACCAGAGGCGCATGCTAACTGCAATTCACCAATTATTACTATTCATTTTGTAGTCTCTCTCCCCTGTTTCAAATATTTTTTTTTTCTCGACCTTAAAATACATATAAAACAATTTTTTTGTAATTATATAAATATATATATATAAAATTTAGTGCGGCTTCAGAGATAAAAACCACGACACTGGACAACAAAAAAAGAAGGAAAATTTGAACATAAAGAATAATGTATTTATTTTTATTTATATGACGAAGATGATGATGATGAAGATGAAAGTAAATTAAATGTTAAACCTTAAACAAAATATACACACACACACGTACACGTACACGTACACGTACATATACAAGAAACACACGCATACGCATATATACTATATATTATTATATATGATCGAGATGATGGAATGAATGTTTGAGGCAATAATAAAGGAGAACAATTCAAAAGTAATAATAATAAACTCGACGACCCAACATTTTTCTAAGGCTAAATAAAGTAATGAATGAATTATTTTTTATCATTATATACATGAGTAAAAAGGCGAGGAAAAATATAAACAAATAGTAGCATGGATTGATCAAAGACAACTTACGGTTTAGAGCAAGAAGCAGGAAGGAGCTGAAGGTGCTGAAAACCAGGCAAAGGACAGCAGTAATCGACGCAAGATAGAGGCCAGGAAATAGAGATATATGGATATATATATATATACACAGATGAGAGGGAAGAACCACCGTTTTTAAGTTTTCTCTTTCTTTGTAGCTCTTGCACCCTCAGTCTTTCCTTTGATTTCCATTTTCATTCATTCGATTTCCCGCGGCAAACAAAAAATTAAAAGGAAAAGCAAATCAAAAGCAGATCAGAAATATATAATGATGCAGGTAAATCGTGCAAAGCAAAGGTACAACAACAAAGCAACCAAATAGCTAATAAAAAAAAACAGCAATGAAATTCAAGTAAAGAAAAGTGAACACCGAAATGGACCGCCACACACCACACACTCTCTCCACACACACCTACTACAGCCTAAGCATCAATGTGCTGCATTTGATAAGCCTAAAAAGTAAATAAAGTATATATATATATACACACACTCACACACACACACAGATATATATAGCAATATTGTTTCAACCAAAACTAAGGTCAAATTCCAAGATCCGCTAAAGTACATTAAAGAAATACCAATCAGTAAGCGAGAAAGCGAGAGGAGCAGCAATAAAATCAATATTTAATATTGTAAATTTCCGATTCCAAAAAGAAAAAAGCTAAAACTATTAAACAAAACGAAAAACCAACAAAATGTTAAGTTATTGTATAAAAAAACAAAAAATCCTAAATAAAAAAACAAATGAACAAAAAAAAAAAAAAAACTAAAGCAAAACATAAGAAATCTTGGTAACATTCTCTTTATTTATGGCATAACTTTCAGGGCTTCGATTAAATCGCTGTTATAATCTATAATAAACTATAGCACGCTCTTAGGCTGACCTGTATATATACATATATATATTTTATATCGTGTGTGGGGTTAGCCAAAGTAGATAAACCAAAGATTGATGAATGCTTTTAGTCCATTCATTCGCTGATAATTGATTGCAATTGTTTATGGAAAACAAATCGCTTAATGCTTCCGCATCGCGGGGCCCAAATCCGAGAAGCACAACGAGTTGGAGGAGAACCTTTCACCTCAAATCTCATCCGATCCGATCGATTCCAATTAGCCGAAAATCCAAATCGTTTGCTAGTTAATTAAACCCATGACGCAACGCACAATAATAATATTTATATAGACAATTTGCAGCTGCAGATCATAGAGGTACATACATATATCATTTCCGGATATCAAGAACAAGCTGTATATAGTCAGGTGGTTCTATAAGGTTGACTTTAAGGGTTGTATTTCTTTAAAACTTGGCGTACATTTTTTGGAACTTTTTTCAATATTTTATTATTATTTTTTAACAATTATTCTCTTTTTAACCTTGATAAAAACTAAAATATGTGAATTATAGAAACTTTATATTTTTAAATTTTATATAATAATTTTCTTTTTTTCAAATCAACATTTTTTTTAAATATCATAACTAAGCCAAAAAAGCATTACTTTATAATCGGAATGTTTTTCAGAGCTACTTTTAGTTAGAATTACTAATCCTTATAATTAATTTAAAACTTAAAAATTACAATAATTCTTTCAGTTTGTAAAATGTTCAAGATTTATGCTGATCATGATTCTATGATGGATTTACAGGGTTGAAATGAGTTCTATACTGAATTGCAAGCTTCTGACTTGAATCACAATAAGAAAATTAAGCTTACAGTAAAGTAATAGTAAAAACATAATTAATTATATTATTAAATTTATTATTATTATTTATTTAACAACATCATCACCATATGACTCACGACTAATAAACCAAAATAACATCAAGGAAACAATGTCTTTAGCTAATCCCTAAAAATAATATATGTTTTCGAATAATCCCCACCAGATAGGGTCAACGATTTCCCAAATCAACTCCCACGTCGTCACGCTGTTTTTCAAAAGTTTCAAAGAAAAACCAGAATTGTTGTGCGTTCTTTTCGTATATATTGTTTATGCGGTTTCTTTACTTAATTTTGAATTCAATTCGAAGTTGCCTTAATTTATGAACTCGACTCGGAAAGACATTCATAGCAATTTATCTGGATTTGGTTTATGGCTTTTGGTCATTCCGATTTCAATTCCAATTCCAATTCGCATTCGGATTCCGTTCGAAGATTAATTGGCAGCCGCAAAGCTGTCAATTTTTAAATTGTTGCGCCTAAGTAAGCGGAAATATCGCTGTGCCTCGGATCACGATCTCATCGGAATGGATCCAAGACTCTGGGCTTGGATTGGGATTGAAGATGGTGATGGTGAGGTGGTGATGCTGCCAAGGCACCCACTCAGAAAAAATGGAGAAGGGGAACTGGATTTTGGCCATCTATCTAATGAAAGTCAGTCGTCGTTAATGGTCAAACGTGTTTGCTTCTCTATGGGCTTTATGCCTTGACATCCCACACAGTGACGCAGGAAAGTCAATGGAAGTCTTTAAATATATAAAGAATATTATACATAATTTAGAAAACGATTAAAAAAACACTTTGAAATATATAATTGTGAAGATTCTTTAGAAATATTTACACATTCTTTGTTTGAGATTCGATATTTTACCTAAATGCTGTCTTAAAAATTTTTCAAACAGTTAATTTACAAATATTTACTATTTTTTAATATTTTAGATTTGTAGGTATCTTTATTATTATTATTATTATTATATTACAATTTATTTTAACGGGAGCTTATACTTTTCTATAAGACTGTCTTAAAAGCATTTAAAGTTTTCTACAAACTTTTAATACCGATTTTTATGACCACAACTTTGTTTATTTTTAAATAAAATGCTCACCTCTTTTTAATATAACTGTAAACTCGGCCTAGTTTCTTGTTAAGAACTTAAAAACAAAAGTTTTTTTTATTAATAAAATGTAGTAAAAAGAGTAACTCAGTAAAATCCATGATAAGTTGCTGCTGCTTTGCTTGTACATTGCAGGCAAAACGTGAAAGTCAGAGGGAGATTCTTCTTCTTCTTTAGAGAGATTCTGCTTCTTTATACATTAACCAAATATTGAAACAAAGAACCACTCATTAAATATTTGCAGTAAACGTATAATTTGTAATTTTTTTTTTTGTAAACATAATACGGAGGCCATATGTAAGGAGTAACGGAGGAACGAGTGAGTATCCGGTTAGTTGTCTTCATCATGTCCGCCGCCGCAGCAACCGCCATCTTCGCCGCCACAGCACGGACTGCAGCCAGCACAGGCCAGACAGGGACTCATTGCCAGGCCACAGCAGCCGAGGCACAGACACAACAGGGGCAGGCAGATGATGAGGAGGCAGCACAGCACCACCACGATCACGATCACGAGTACCAAGGACATACCCTGCCCCTTGCGCTTCTTCTTATCCTTCTTCTTCTTTGTGGTTGAACCACCAAAGCCAGGCGTAGGCATCCCGGGACTACTATGCCCGAAGGCTTAAAAAATAATTAAAAAAAATTAAATTATTATTAAGTTAAAGAATTAATCGTTACAATGCTAAATACTTTTACATTTTAACTAAATGTATGTGTACTTTTCGCTAGAACTGTGGACCCAAAACGTCTTCCTCCCGCAAATCGCCTTCCCCACCACACACACACACAAGAAGCGCCTAATTTGCGAGTGCGATTCTCGTGCAGGTGCAAATTATGATGGGATCTCCGAAAAGCACAAAAAGAAAACGAAATCAATAAAAGCAATAGCAACAAAGCCAATAATAATTTATGGGCAAAAATCGGGGAATAAGCTATATAAGAAGAAGAAGAAGAAGAAGAAGCTATCAAAGAAGAAGAAGACGGTGGGAGTGGAAGCCGGAGAATATGGAGATTAAGGTGCTGTTACTGAGGAGACCAATTCAATGTGACATGTGTAAGGAAGAGGGAGAGGGAGATAAGAATATCAAAATCAGTTAGTTAGGCAGCCAGAAACAAAAACAAAAACAAAAATACAAAAACAGCAGCACAGAAACAACAATCGAAAAAGCTGCGCATGCGCCGCACGCGTCTTCACACATATACAACGCACACATATGTAATATTGGCGCATGTATGTCTAACTGTACCCCACACGGCGCTCGCTGTGACATGACAAATGCGCACGCGCTGCCGCTCTCACACCTCGCCGTTCCCCTTCTTGCTGCGAGAGAGAGAGATAAGACAGTGCTGTGAGGCAGCTAGCTCGCTCTCTAGCTATTTTCAAGCTATAATGGTCTATATATTCATATATATATTATTTTAAAAGCTTAATTATTCAAGTGATCAGTAATTAAGTAATAACATAAATAAATTGAACAAAAACATGTAAACATAAACAGCGACTAATGGAAGGAAGTAGAGAAAAACATATATTGAATTTGCAAGTTTATAACCTAATGGTCATACTTTTTCTGGCTCTTTCGTAATTATAAAATTTTTCTTAAAAATGGTTTACGATACATTCTTGCAAAAACAAATCGACGATCATGAAATGAATTTTTTTTTACTAAATCTTAACTTGCAAACTATAAAGCATAAAAAATATTTATATAAGCTAAATTAATAGCTAGATAAAAGAAGCTCCAAAACGCTTGACAGCACTATCGTCGCCATTGTATGTGTGTTTACTTTTGGTGGAGTCGCGCTGTCTGCGCTGTAAGCACTGGGAAGTGGAAGTGGAGCAAGTGTCTTGGCCGCGTGTCGATTTTCTCACTCCGCCACGGGGGGTGTTTTTGATGGGATTAGGATTATTCAGATCAGAACCGATTCGTATATATAAATATAGACTCGTAGCGTCTTTTTTTCTTTCTGTGATTTCTGTGATTTATGCGCCCCGGCGGCCAGAGTGATTGATTCGTCTTTAAACTTAATTGAAAGACCGGGCAGTTGGTTGTTGGATCATTAAGCAATTTAAGAACTTGTTGATTTAGAGATTGAGGCGATAAATGATTGATTGGAAAGATAAATAAATGCGGGACGGGGACGGGACGGGACGCGGTGGGGATGCATTCGAAGCCGGATCGAAGCGATTTTATGCCCATGTTAATCTTAATAATAAAGTTGTTTTTTAATTTCTTTATCTCTGTAGTATCTTTTAATTTGGATGTTTTTACCGGTGAGCTTATTAATTTTATTTCTGGGGTTTTCCCAACAGCGAACTCTGGAGATTTATAGTTTATTTCTGCAATAAAACCAGCTTTTTTTTAGGGATACATGAATGGGAATATTTATTAGCATCTTGCAAATAATATCATCACTATCCCAGCTCAATGTGATTGAAATCAAGTTAATAAATCAGATGAAATTAATACCAAGTGACCCCCTGACACGATCCCATCAATTGTTGCCCTTGGCCCGGGTTTAGAGTGGACCCAAAAACGGTTTTCCAAATATAAATTTGTATATTATCGGTGTATTTAGTTTCATCTATGCTTTGTGCTATTTTTAGGCTTTGTGCGCACAAAATGCTAACAAGCATTAAAAGTTGAAAAATCATCCGAAGAAACCCGTTTGGTTCTTTTTTTTTCTATTTTTTTTGTAGTGGGGGATCTGACCGGATCTGAGCTTAAGCGGAAAACTCTGATAAGTTATTAAATAAACAAGTCGTAAAGTCGAACTTCGATTACGAACTATTAATTGGATGGGACGAATTCGAAGAGACCAAATCCAAGTCCAAGTTCTTCTTTTCTTCTTGCGGTTCTGGACCCGAAGATTTATAATCCCTATAAAACGTTAATGGAATTAGTGAGGCAGAGTTAATTGAATGGCGGCCTTAAATGGTGACAGCTTCACTTTTATGCTTCGATTTCGAATATCGACGGGTTTTATCGAAGACTCGGGCTCGGGGTTCGGGATCTCTGGGGTGGTGTCACGCCCGGGGAGCGTTGTCTAGCCTTGATCTAGAATAATGTCGAGCCAGTACAGTGGGTATCAAAATTAATTGTTTCATTTATGCAGAATTTATAATAACTAAATTTGTATAAAATTTATTTTTATTTATATTTAACACATTAATTTTTGAAATTTCATTACATTTTGTCATTATTTTTATTTATTTATATTTAAAACTGATAACAGGTTTTATTTATTGTACTTTTTTTTTAACTAAAGGTTTCTTGGCAACAAGGCATTATTTAAATATCAGAATATATCCCGATTGTCTCATCAAAAAAGCGGCAGACGTAATAAAATAATACAATGAAAACCTAAAGAGCTTTTCGATTTAATATCACATTTAATTATATTTAACAAAATACTCTTAACTGCATTATACGGCTAAAGAACACGTTTGGGAACCAAATATAAACTCAATTTAAATATATATTTATTCAATTTGAATCTAAATCGTGGTGTGCTTTCTCGCTAGAATTATTAATTACAACCAGTTCTAATTAATAATTGAATTAAATTAATAAAAGTCGGACTGAATTATGGGGACTGAAGGCGGCGCCTTTACTTTCATCGCAATCTGTGGCACTTTTACGCAACGAAACGCACTGTATGCAGGAACCAGAGAGACGTTCGGACAAAATAAATAAAGAAAACTGGTCTTAATTATACAAAATTCGGCAGAAACTAAAAAAAAAATATATAAAAATAAGACGGAGGAGACGGACGGAGAGACAGATAACTTTACGTTTTGGGGTAAAAGCAAAACGTGTTTAGCTTTCTATTTAAACTATGCAAATTCGCATTGATTATTTATTTCTTGGCTCTGTGGCAACAAAAAAATAAAATAAAAACTAAGACCCTCTAGATCGAATAAAAATTAGAAAAAAATAAAATAGAAGAGGTGAAAAATAAATAAGAAAAAAAAAAAAAAGAATCGGTAGAAAACAGCCATAAAAAGGAGCGTTCGATCGCTCAGGTGGAATATGCATAACCGGTCAAAGAACCGACTGAATCGAGAACCTGATCCCAACTCGATTTAGTTGGTTTCGCATTTGATTTTGGTATTGGTTTTGGATTTGGCTTTGGGTTCTGGACTCGCACATCGAGTATTTCCTTAAGTTGCCCATAAAATATGATTTAGCCACATATTATTTATGGCCCGCAACCAGATCTTCTGATTCAGAACGTGCAGCCATAACTGATTTTTAATATTCCATTCAGATTCAATCACGCCCTGGGACATGCTCCACTAATGACAGCCCCCGCGCTCGCTCTCTCACTTTTTTGTATTTTGTATTTTGTATTTCGCCAAATAATAAAATCAAATTAGGGGCGTTGTCATCCATCGCCGCGCCACCTACAAGAATTAATATGCATAATTCCAGGGGGTTGGCTGTGTTGAATAATAATAATAATAGTCTAGCTATAGCTATAAATATATAGTATAGACGATATAGCACATGCCCCGATGCAAATGAGTTGGATTAACGGACGGAATTGGATCTCTCCGAACCAGTTCCTTAAGGAGACTAGTCGTAGTAGTAGTGATCCGGTGGTGATGGCCAGATTTATGGTTCCTCTCGGTCCTTATGAGGTGTGCTCAACACGGCACCGGATCTGCATATGAATAGATTAATAGATATGCACACTGATAGATAGCTGCTTAATTTGTTCCATAAATTGTACATACTATAGAAAATTATGCATGAGAATAAAAAAAACTAATAAACCATCTAAGGTTATGAATTGAGATCAGGAAAGTTGCTTAAAATAAATACGGTATGTTTTGTATTTAACTCTTATTTTGCTTATTTTTTGTTGAAGGAGTTCGAACAGCAAATAACCATAAAAAGGATATAGGAGGTGACCAAAACTACTGGCGCCCGAGCAGGGACCCCATAAGAAGGTCCTTGCTTCACATCCTGATTTTATTTTAAGATTTAGTTGAATAAAAGATAGCTTTTTATACTAAGTATCCATATCTAATACGTTATATTTATCAATCCAATATTTAGCTAGAAGTATCTAATAGATCCAACCTTAGTCCAATTCGCCAAGCGAAAAATCTAACTAACTAGAATTATAACTTCCTTAGACAACATAAAAAATGGTGCCCAAGGACAGAACCTAATTTTTGGAATTTAATGAATGAATTTTTTGCTGGTATATTTCCCATGCCTGGTGGCTTCAGGAAATCTGCCATGACGATGGACCCCCGCTGTCTCGCCTTTAATCAAAGTCCCATTTAATGGCTGTTCGTCATGCCGGTCAAATTTAGGCCCTGATTTCAGTATCTGTTTTTATGGTTTTACATATTTTTTCCCCCCTAATTTTTTACATTTTTACATCATCATCGCAGAACTCTCAAGGGCAAGAAGAAAAGAGGGAGAGAACCGAATCGATTCGGTTCGATTCGAGCAGAAGCGAGTGGAACAGAACCAAATGTTTTGGTTTCTTGGAAATCTCGTTTCTGTCTCCTTATAATTGCTAATTTATTTATTTATTTTACTCTTTCTTTATTGTTTTGCCTAAGCGCTACGTGGGGAAAAATAAACAGAGAAACGCACGACATGATCCAGCATTGGGGGTTTTTTATATACTCTAAGAAAGATTTTACACAAAAAATAAAGATTAAATTAAGATTTTATACACATAATTAAGACATAAAGATTATTTAGATATAGAATTGGCTTCATACTTTGGAATTATACCTATTTTATAAACGTAACTAACTTTACAAAGTTGAAATACATTTTTTTAAGTTCTTGAACATATTTATTAATCCTCAAAGATAATTTATCCCATTGATACATATATAGAAACTTAGGTTAGCAGAAACTCTCTGATAGTTATGACACCCCATTAAAAATGAAGCAAAAATCAGAGATTCGGCAAAACTCAAAGCGACCGAGGCGAAACGAGGGAACGTTTGGGGGCTGGCTGCGTAACAAGTTGTTCGATCTGTTAATTTGGCAAAGAAACCACATCGAGACAGCAATAAAATTCGGAGAAAAAAAAAAAACAAAAGAAAAAAACACGGCTAAATGAAACACTTTCTTTTCGCTATGCAAATGGTGAATGTAAAGCAAACAATGAATGCTAAATTAATGGTAATTAATGCAGGCAGCTGCAGGCTTTTACCTGGAATTAAAGCTAGCCGAAGCGATGACAATTAATGGGGTGACAAGATGAGTCAGTTGATGGGCTCCGATCTCGTATCCAAGAGCCGTTGCCACTCCCTCGAACACGTTTGGGTCTAAGTGAGACATCAAGATCGAAGACAAAACCCAAGACAAGACCGAGGGGCTCTTAGAGGCTCTTAGAGACTCTTGGAGACCGGGGCGTGTGCAAGTATGCATAACAAATGCGATATTGAAGACGAAACGCTTATTTTCCAAGGTAGCCTTACCATCATCTGGTACCATCTCGTCTCGTATCATCATCTCGGCTCTCTGACAAGCCGCTGAAATGGCCAAAAACGTTTTCATTAAAGAACCAGAAGAGTCCGAGACCAAATGCGATGAAAAATGAATGCCGTGCGGCATTCGTTTAAGTTATTAAGCATAAAACTTAAATTAGAGGCACCATTAGCGATTATCATTAGAGCTGCGTGTCCGGTCCGGTTTCGATTCCCCCAAATCTTATCTCCTCGAATTTATTTCTATCAATTCTTCGTTTTTTTTTTCGATGGGAAAAGACAACATTTGATTGTTGTCGGTCCTTTACCCATAATCGAAAAACTCTAGTTTTTGCAACTGGAAATTTCGGGGATTTTATCACTGAGACTTCTAGAGAACATCATAAATAAACAAATAATAGATGGGGTTCCTTCGAAAAACACTTGATTCAGCAAATATTGTGACAGTCCGTTCAAATGTGAAAAACAAGTTCATTAAAACGATTTAAGCATTTGCAAGTTTGGGACATCAAACATTTTAATGGCCTTAGTTAGAAATCATTAGTGAAATAAGAAAGAAATTACTTCAATAGGTTAATGATAGGACGAAGGAGTCGCATTGGCGCCCGAACAGGGACCGGAAGGACTCCTTCTGCAAATATTTGCTTCAAACCAACTGCCTAAATTTTAATCGATTTTGTTGATTACAATTCGAGCATTAAATGCTTTTATAGCCTCAGTTAATTAATTAATTACTTTATTATGAGTAAATATCATTAGGAAAATGAGAAAGGAAGGCTTTAAAAGTCACATAAACATTTACGGCCATTTATTGTGGGTCATTTAAAGCTTAAGCCGATTTGGACAAGGCTGTCCCGCTCTCGGAAGAATGAATTATCGAAAGAAAAAAATAAAACTAATTTGAGAATAAATCATTGGTAAATAGAGCCATTAGTGGGGTTACCCATAGAGTATATGCAAATTTAGGGAAACGATGAAAAGCCACCGAAAATGACCCTGCTAAGTGGCATCTCTTATTATATTTATATTTCTCATATTATTCTTATATTTATGTTAAGCCCCACCAGATTCCGACAGACACTGATCCGCCAGAAGAACTGGCGGCATTTTGATAAATTTGATAAGCCCGAAATCGAGTCGAATCGAATCGAATCGAAACGGAACGGAACGGAATGGAAAGACTAATTAAGCGAAGGCTGAACGAGACCTGACTGAACAGATGCATTAACATATCAACGCTGAGAGAATGCTATATCTTATCAGAAGATTCACAGTCTGCAGAGCGGAGAATCATTCAGGTCTTTGGATCATGGATCATGGATCTTAAGATTGGATCTTGGATTGGGCTTGAGTTGAAGTCTCTGTCTCAGCCTCAAACTGGTCGCCCCGAAAAATATATTGTCGTTAATCGTGAATCGACGCATATTTTATCAGTAGTATATATTTTATATACTCCTCTCTATATATATATTTTGTGTATTCCATGCTTTATAAAAAATTAACGCAGATTTAAATTTACGCACATGCACACACACACACACACACATATTCACACGATCGAAGACTGAAAAAAAAATTGATCATTAAACGTGTATGCTAATTTGATGATGGCGGTTTTCTAATTTTGTTGCCCAGAAACCAGATTTCTATGCTGCGATCAGTCTCCGTCAGCAACGCCAGGCGACTCTTCCCCCCAAGAATCGGAGTCAACAGAATCTTCTGCCCAGAAGAATTGGCCCTAAAACTGTTACATCTTCTTTGTAGATTGATGGTGCCCCTTAAAAGTCCCCTCCCCCCGGAGAGTTGACTAACTTTGGCTTTTTTTCGGGGTTCTAAGTGACCAAGAGCCGCTGCACAGTGGGGCGAAATTACATTGCAAGAAGTTAATATTTGCGTGGATTTTAAAGATAGAATTTTATATATTATTAAGATTACTTCTCTTACCTCTGGGCTCCATGGTACTGTTCACGTTTAAAAGCTGCGCTCTGTCCCCCTCCTCTCCATCTTTTCCAATGAAAAATAAATGAAATTGATTAATTTTGTATCTGTAACTTGTGTCTAAGGTTCTAAAAACCTTTCTCGGTGAGGCCACTGTGCGTCAACACCGACATCTCCGCGGATCGTTGTCCGGTTTCCAATTCGGCTTCCAATTCTTCTGCTGCCTCGGTCGCTGCCTCAGTCGCTGTCTCTGCCAACGGAACTGGCCGCGCCGCGGTTAGCGTCGCAGCCACGATGATATATAAGGAAACAAGAAGTCGCATCGTTTGTATTTATTTGCTAGAATCTGTGAGCATCGGAATTGACCGCCACCACCTCCGACTGAGAAACACATTAATTGTCCCCGTACCGAATTTTGTTTTCGCCACACAAAATGAAGAGTTTTGTAAGTGCCAAAAGAAAACGATATAACGACGAAATTTGCTAAGCTAGGAAGAACCCAAAAAAAATACTAAACGAAAAATTCTGACAAAATCTGACAAGGAAACTATGTTCATCTTTTTTTTCTGTGCATCAAAACGAGAGCGAGAACAGAACAAGGATCAAGTGAAAAAGTGCGGAAATACGTATATCGAGAGTGTGATGGATTTTAATCCTACTCTGCCTCAGATCACCTTGAGAGACAGCTCATCATGACAAATGACGAATGACAAATATCGAGACCCATTATGATTAGTGCCTCAAACCGAAATGAAATCGAACAAAAAAAATTAAATAAAACAAATCTCTGTTTAAACAGCCAGAAAACCGCGACAAAAACTCGCGAGACACAGCGACGCGACTCGCGCGCGACTTTGATTAATTGCTTCGCAAATGCAAAAAATGCAAATATGCTAAATATTTGAATATAAAAATGACAAATACAAAGTATTTATATATAAACCATAAATGCACTGTATATAAATCGTAAAAAGCAGCAAAGAAACCCTTGACAATGTCCTTGTTAACAGTGCAAATCAGTTGTAAAAGTGCTACCTGTCGCTTTTCAGGGATTACTTTTTAAATCAAATATTTTTCCAGTTGCTTCTTAGTTTCTTTAAGTTCTCAGCAGATTTTAAATATTTTTAAAAATATAAAAATATACATCATAACAAATATATATAGTTCTATGTAATATAGAGTTCTAATGATGACTTATTAAATACAATTTTTGCAGCTGATCCTGCTGGGTTTCGCTGCTCTGGCCGCTGCCGATGTCAAGCACCTGACTGACCGCAACCTGGACCTGTTCAAGTACAATCCCAGCGATATCTACACGCTGCCCGAGGACATTGACGACGACAAGCCGGCGGTGCAGTTCAGCGGTGATGTGATGAAGGCCAAGACCGAGAAGCTCCAGAACTACAATTCCGGCAAGAAGTTCAAGCTGGAGTGAGTATATGCCTTAAAGGATATCCTTTATAAGGAGACAAATGTTATAAAGCTTTCATTTAGGATTTACTAGATCAATTTGGTGTTTTTTTCATAGAAATTAAATTAATTAAATTAAAATCCTAAGTGGCTTAATGTCTTTATTAAGTTGTTTATATATGAGTTCCAAATATTAGTTAAATTTTTAGGAATTTCTAAATAATTTTCCATTTAATTTGAAATCTATCCTCCCAATATTTTCATTTATTCTTGCTCTTATCTTATCATAATTTTAAATTTAAATCTAATTTAATTTATATTTTTTTAAATATTATTTGCATTTATTTATAATTATTTTATTATATTATTTTTCAAAAAAATCCTTAGACTGAAGACCCAGAACGGCATCGAGGTGAGCAGCGTGGGCAAGCTGAAGGACGACAAGACCTTCGTGGTGAGCGGTTCCTACTCCTTCACGGGAGCCGATGGCAAGCGCTACAAGACCCGCTATACCGCCGATGAGTTCGGTTATCATCCCATCACCGAGCTGGATCTCGATATACCCGAGTGAGTATAATATACAAAATTTTATCTATTATGTTATTTACTCAATTTTGGGGTTATTTTTACCTTATAAATATTTTATTTTATTTATTATGTTATTTACAAATTTTGAACAAAATGTAAGGAAATTGATTTAATTTTCCTTTCGAGTTTTTTAAATAAATTTTAATTTAAATCATTTTTAATTTAATGGTAATTTATTATTTGGAAAGTTAACAATTTAAAGATTTTCTTGATTAAAAAAAAATTAAATAATGTATTTAAAAAACATAACATAATATTTCCCTTTGTATATTTTATTAATAGCAATTATTATTTTAAAATAAACTCTTTGGGGTTGAAATTCATTTAAGAAAGACACTCACAAGTATGCTATACTTTTTTCAAGCCTCATAGTATACTTTTAAACACAAATTTAATTGTTTTTAGGCCCCAAAATAATTTTCTTGCATTTTTAAATGCAATTAAATTTGCAAAATTAGTATAAATTCTTAATATTTCCCTTTAATGTTTACTAATTATTTTTCAAAAATTCTCTCTATTTTAGGCCCCAGCCTTTGGCCGCCGCCGGACAGCGCCAGCCTGTGGACGCCAGCAGTCTGCTGGGCAACAAGAACCGCTTCCAGTTCCTGCAGCAGCACCTCGACGCCGACCAGGGACCGCTGCGGGGCAGTGGCCAGAGCGGCGACGACTACAGCTACACGCCCCAGCAGGGCGGTGCCAACGGTCAGCTGTTCGGTGCTCCCTACGGCGGTGTTGGTGCTGGTGCTGGTGCTGGTATCGGTGCCGGCGCTGGCGTTGGAGCCTACGGCAATGGCTACGACTACCAGCCCCCTCAGACGCCCCTGGTGACGCCGTCGCGTCAGTATCTGCCCGTGGCATAAGTTCCCCTTCCTTAAAAAATAAAAACAAAAATACAAAAAATATATAAATACCTTTCCCCAAAAACTCCCGAACCCGAACCCTACCCCGACCTTTCCCCAGCTGCAAGTATTTAGTTTTTAAGTGCAAAACTCCAACAACAACAACAATTCCAACAACAACAACAGGCAGGAAAAAGACAGAAAAGAAAAACGGAAGAAAATTCACAGCAAAGATAGCGAATTTTTTTTTTTTTTATCATTTTTTAGTGTTATACACGGAGCACAATTTTTTATATATGATATTATACCTATATACACATACGGATATATGTTATGTATACACACACAAACACACACGAATTACACACACACACACGCACACAAAATACACACACACACAAGCCCGACAAAGAGAAAGACACACCCACAAACGAATCTATGTATATACACTGAGTGATATTAGTAGTAAATAAAATGGCTAAACTAACGATCAAAGTTAATTTGTTTAATGTTTTTGAGGGGATTTCCCTTAGTCCCAACTGGACTTAAAGGGGCTTTGAGCTGGTTTTTACAAGCTGTGTGAATTGAGAAAGTAAATTAATTGAAGATTGTTTAATGTAGAGTTTGGGGTTTTTCAATAAAGTTGATTTTAAAACTCTCACTCTATTTTTTATTCATTTATTTCTTAATGAAATGTGCAAAAGTGTTAATTGTTATGCTTTTTAATTCACACTTTTCACATTTCATTAAATATTAATGAATAAAAAATATATACAAATAAATAAACAAATAAAGAATCTATAATTAAAATACAAAAATTGATAAGCTACTTAATTTAATCCCAAATAAAAAATAAAAGCGATTAAGTTCTCTGTGAGATTTCCTGTTTTCTTATCAAGTGAGTTTACTTTTAAAGCCTAAAAGCATGCTATGAATCTTGTTTCATATTTACTCTGTTGTCAAACAAAATAATTTATATATCAAGAAATACATTTATATCGGTTTTAGATTTTTTTAAATATTTAAAACTAAGTAAATAAGTAACCAAGTTTAGCCTTCATACGATTCAATCGCAAATATTTACAAGAGCCACACATTTATCTAGATTTAGTAAATATATAAATTGTAATTGTACTTTTAAACTCACAAAAAAAAATCTCATTATTTAAATAGCCCAATTTTATAGTTTTTTAAACCTTACTTAATATATTTTAGAAGACTCCTCTTACCTCTGGGCTCGATGGTACTGTTCACGTTTAATATCTGCGCTCTGCCCCATTCCTCTCCATCTTTTCCAATGAAAAATAAATGAAATTGATTAAGTTTTTATCTGTAACTTGTGTCTAAAATTTAGAACCTTTCAAGACCGACATCTCCGCGGATCGTTGTCCGGTTTCCAATTCGGCTTCCAATTCTTCTGCTGCCTCAGTCGCTGCCTCTGCCAACGGAACTGGCCGCGCCGCGGTTAGCGTCGCAGCCACGATGATATATAAGGAAACAAGAAGTCGCATCGTTTGTATTTATTTGCTAGAATCTGTGAGCATCGGAACTGACCGCCACCACCTCCGACTGAGAAACACATTAATTGTCCCCGTACCGAATTTTGTTTTCGCCACACAAAAATTTGCCAAAGATAAATAAAATAACGACGAAATTTTTCTAAGCTAGGAAGAACTCTAAAAAAAACTACTAAACGAAAATTCTGACAAAATCTGACAAGGAAACTATGATTATTGACGAACCCATTATGATTATGATTAGTGCCTCTTTGGGAAAGCTTTTCTATGCTAGTTTTTACTATTATAAAGTTAATTTTTTGTAATGATGCCTGAAAGATCTTTCCTTCCAAAATAGATCAACTTTAATTTATAAATAACTTAAGTAAAAGTAAGTTGATATCGATTATACTTTATGCTTGTTTATTTGAGGGACCAAGACTTTGATTTACATATTAACAAATGCTTTTGAACTGACTGCGGGTGGCGTTAAAGGGCAACTAAAGCAGACACACCTCTTCCTAGAGCACAACTACGTGGAGAATGATTATCAGGACCTCTGGATGCGCTCTTTCTAAGGCTCAAAGAGCTTGCTACCTGCCAGAGGCCTTGTCAGCACATTATTAACCATTAAAGACCTTGGAAACCACTGCAGCCAAAGCAAGAGCCTTTGCCAATAGCTAACAAATCAAAGTTCAAAGCCAAATCCTCAGTCTGATGTACAAACTCCGATCTCTTAAGCTCTACATATATGTATATTATGTGTGCAAGTATATAGTATATGGCGTTGGATCAACAGCAGTGCTTAATGCATAGTGTTCAATGCTTAATTGCTACGCGAGTCGTACAAAACGAGGGACAAATGTAACAGCGGGCGAAGCTGGCGCATCGTGGAAGATATATGTACTATATATATATATATAAGTAGTGTGTGTAGTCCGGATCTGAGGCTGGATCCGCATTGACTTGGTTATTTGGCCTGAGAGTAGCGCTTGGGAGGCCCCCGATCCTCCTCCTTCTCCTGTTAGTTACCGCTCGCTGCTGCTGCTGCTGCTGCGGTCGTTGAGGCAGCAGTTAGCTGCTTGAAGATCACGGCCGTGATCCTGCCATCGTTCCTGATCACACACCGCCTGCGTGGTTAATTGTTAATTAACAAATTTAACTATTATTCTTACAAAATGTACGAACTTGTCGCCGCTGTACAGGGAAATGGTGGCCGGAACCGTGCTGTTCGGCTCCAGCTTGGCCACCTGCTGCGCAATGGCCATTCCAATGCCGGACACATTCGGATCGATGTCGCCCTTGGCTGGGGAAAGACAACTTGCTTAATACCTTATCTGTTAGCTATATAAAATCCTTGGAACAAGACTCACCGACCAGGCACAGGCCCTGGCGATTCGCCACCAGTGCTCCCACCGTTTCCGGACGCGAAGCTCTGCAATTGGGATTAATTAAGAGGAATTCTTAACATTATTGGCTTGCCTACACTTCCGTCAGCACTTTCTCCAGTTTGGATTCCATGGTTGAGGCTGGTAAATACGCTAAATTCACTAAATTCAAATGGAAAACAAAGCAAAAAACCAAAACAATGATAATTTGTTGAAGCGACCAGTGTGACCGCTCGTGGCAAGTGACGCAAATACCACCAATGAACAGGTGGAGCAGTATATGTGAATCGATGTTTTCTAGCGGCTATCGGGGTTTTTTTATAAAATCAGCAAATATAACTCTCAATATTAATAGCATTGTGTTATTTTTATTATTATTATTATTATTTTAAAACAAGAAACATCAATGTTTCTGACTTTTAGCTGGATTAACATTAGAAAATATCAAAAGTAGCTATAATATTTTGTATGTAAGGCAGTGCTGCCAGCCTTAAGTATTTCCCGTCAAATCTGGCTATTTTTAAGTGAATTAACTAGCAATTTGCAAATATATTTATTTTTCAACAACTTTTTATGTTGATGTTGTTTTTAGCATAACAGTAGGTATTAATAAACTGGAAATGTCATTGTTTTTTAAAAGATCATTTATTTGTAATACATCTTATAAAATATTTTTATAATTTATAATTACTGGTATAGTTTTTAGCTTTTTTTTAGCTATTAGCTAAATTTAGCTATTTGTCACCCGAAAAGCTGACAGCACTGGCAGCCAGGGAAGGCCGCACCGTAAACATCGCCAGAACCGAACACGTCAGCTACGAATTGATTATCAAAAAAAGAAACGGTTTGTTTGTGTTAGCGCCTCCCCCCGGAAATCCGATTGATCTGCTGCAGCCTCCGTCCGCGTACGCATCCGCATCCGCCAAGTATTCATCCGTGGACTTAACGCTGCTCCAAAATGGTGAGAAAGCGGCTAGACCTGCCGCACACACACACACAGGCACACGCGCAGGCCGCGACACGCACACACACACACACACACACACGTCTACACGTCGGCTAATCAGAGATTGCAAAATATGAATAAAAAAAATGGTTGCACCTCTCTTTCTCTCTCCTTTCCCCTTCCCTTGACAGGTACTCATCGCTGCGGCAGTCTGCACGAAGAATGGCAAAGGTGAGAGAGAAGAAGACAAATCCTGGAGAGAGGAGCAAGACACTAATACTAATACACACTCTTTGCTTGCAGTGATTCTGTCACGTCAGTTCGTGGAGATGACGAAGGCACGCATCGAGGGACTGCTGGCCGCCTTCCCCAAGCTCATGACCGCCGGCAAGCAGCACACGTACGTGGAGACGGACTCGGTGCGCTATGTCTATCAGCCGATGGAGAAGCTCTACATGCTGCTCATCACCACAAAGGCCAGCAACATATTGGAGGATCTGGAGACGCTGCGTCTGTTCTCCAAGGTGGTGAGTATTGGGAGCTAGGAGGAGCTTACAGCTTACAGAGATGTCATGACATGTCTCCCCCGCAGATCCCCGAGTACAGCCACTCGCTGGACGAGAAGGAAATTGTGGAGAATGCCTTCAATTTGATCTTTGCCTTCGATGAGATCGTGGCCTTGGGCTACCGGGAGAGCGTGAATCTGGCGCAGATCAAGACCTTTGTGGAGATGGACTCGCACGAGGAGAAGGTCTACCAGGCGGTGCGGCAGACACAGGAGCGCGAGGCGCGCCAGAAGATGCGCGAAAAGGCCAAGGAGCTGCAACGTCAACGCATGGAGGCCAGCAAACGTGGCGGCCCCTCGCTGGGCGGTCGCAGCGGCGGCTTCAGTGCCGACAGCTTTGGCAGCAGCGGCATTAGCAGCAGCAGCTCGGGGTCTGGCGTGGGCGGTGGTTCCACTGGCGGCATGGGTGGCATCACCTCCATCGATTTGGACAGTTCCAAGACCAAGGTGGCGCCGTAAGTGAAGCTCTTTCTCCTTCCTCCTGATTCTGCTCTCTGTTAATCTCTGGAATCTCTTTTAGGAAACCAACTTCGCGCAATGCCCTCAAGCTGGGCGGCAAGTCCAAGGATGTGGACAGCTTTGTGGATCAACTGAAGAGCGAGGGCGAGAAGATAGCCAATCTGGCACCGGCGGCACCGGCTGGCAGCTCCAGTGCTGCGGCCAGTGCCAGTGCAGCGGCAGCCAAGGCCATCTCGGCGGACATACACAGGGAGAGGTGAGCTCTAAGGCGAAGAAGTTCTTGCCAAGAGATTTATATTTTTGTTGATTTCCTGCCTTTAGTGTTCATCTGAAGATTGAGGACAAGCTGGTGGTTCGCTTGGGACGCGATGGCGGCGTCCAGCAGTTCGAGAACTCTGGCCTGCTCACGCTGCGCATCACGGACGAGGCCTATGGACGGATCCTGCTGAAGCTCAACCCGAGCCACACACAGGGCCTGCAGCTGCAGACGCATCCGAATGTGGACAAGGAGCTGTTCAAGTCGCGGAACACGATTGGCCTGAAGAATCTGGGCAAGCCGTTCCCCCTCAACACCGATGTGGGTGTGCTCAAGTGGCGCTTTGTCTCCCAGGATGAGTCGGCCATTCCACTGACCAGTAAGTCGCGCCTGCCCTGCCTTCTCTCTTTTGCTAAAGAAGCATCATCATTGATCGTCTTGTCTCGCTCTCTTTCCAGTCAACTGCTGGCCGTCGGACAATGGCGAAGGCGGCTGCGATGTGAACATTGAGTATGAACTGGAGGCGCAGCAGCTGGAGCTGCAGGATGTGGCCATTGTCATACCCTTGCCGTGAGTGTACATACATCCTTGATCCTTGATATTATATAAACTCGCTTTTCCCTTTCCGCAGAATGAATGTGCAGCCGTCGGTGGCCGAGTATGATGGCACCTACAACTACGATTCGCGCAAGCATGTCCTCCAATGGCACATTCCCATCATTGATGCCGCCAACAAGTCCGGCTCCATGGAGTTTAGCTGCAGTGCCTCCATTCCAGGCGACTTCTTCCCATTGCAGGTGTCCTTTGTCTCGAAGACACCGTACGCCGGCATTGCCGCCGAGGATGTGGTCCAAGTGGACGGCGAGGCGGCGCCAGTCAAGTATTCGTGCGAATCGATATTGTTTGTGGAGAAGTACGAGATCGTGTAGAAGGGAAGGGGCTCCCCTTAGCCATGGCCACGCCCCCCTAAAGTAGTACATAAACAATATATAAACTTAACACTAGAAATCCGTATGTTCTTTCTCTAAGATTCTGTCTCTGCCTGTGCGGTCTGCTGTCTGCGAAACCTGTTAAAGATTATTTTTACACAAAGGCAAAATTATTATTCCAAATGAGAGGTTTATCATCATCGAAAGGAGAAACTATTAAAATAAAACTTATTTTGTGCACTCCCAGGCGCTGCGTCTAACCGTATATAAATATATATTAAAATAAATTGAATTGAAAAGGCAAGATTTGGTTTTGTTTTTTGGTAATTGTTTATCTTTAATTGAAGTATTTAGTATGCAAAATGCTATAAATAAACTGTAATTATTTACCATAATGTATAAGAAACTATACAATGGGTTTTGGTGTTAATTTTGGAATAATGATAAATCTTAAAATTTGATTTAAACTGTTTAAATTTACATTCCAATTCAAATTAGTCTCTTGAAAACTATTATTTCTAGAATTAGGTTCATGTAAAAACCAGAAACGAAGCTACGCCAACTTTACCTCTCTCTCTTTATATATTGTCCACGATTTTGATATTAAAATCGGAAAAGATAACTTTAGGAAGGCTGATAAAACCACAGTTTCCTGTTCATATCCTTGCAGGGCATTATAATATCAGTTATAAGCCTCAAACAAAACCCTTTAAAGCATATATATTCTATACATATATGATCAGCATCAACAGCCGAGTCGATCTAGCCATGTCCGTCTGTCCGTTTCTAGGCAAACTAGTCCCTCAGTTTTGAAGCTATCTGAATGAAACTTTGCAGATAGTCTTCTATATACTTTAACTCGTACATAAGTCAAAACGGGCCAGATCGGTTGACTATATCATATAGCTGCCATACAAACGATCCGTAAATTTGTAAAAAAAAAATTATAACTTCTTTGTTCTTTAACATATCTTGATCAACTCTTGGTTATGAGCTTTATATATTGTTTTAGATTTTCAGATTAAATTCTATAAAAATCGGACTACTATATCATATAGCTGCCATGGGAATGGTCGTGAAATTTGTAGAAAAATAATTATAGCTTTCTTAGTTTTCAACAAAATTTCTTCTACTTTGAGATACTAGTATTTCATATTTTTTCAGAATTTTGTTGTAAATTTCATTAAAATCGGTTGACTATATCATATAGCTGTCATACAAACGATCGGTAAACGTGGAGAAAAATTAAATTCTACTTTACATGTAAAAATGTAAAAAAAATTAAAACTGTAAAAAGAAAATGAATATAAAAGTAATTCATTTTATATTAAATAGAGATAGATTATAATTGATACAATTGAAGTCTGCAAGGTGCGTGCCGAAGTTAGCTTCCTTTCTTGTTTTAGTTTTTATTCAGCTTCCCGAAGTTTTATTAATTTTTAAATACAAAAATAAACACACACACATCATTTTCTCAAGTCCTTTTTTAATTTTCCTTGAAAGACACTGTTCTCTCTTTTTAATTTCTTTCCGCTCACAATGACCTTGTCCGTTAAACTTAAAATTAAACTTTGCTTCTTTGCTAAGAAAACTGAGAGAAAAAAACATATACTTAAATATAAAACGTAAATTTCCTAACATATAAAAATATATATGTGTCTTCATTATAACTAAGATCCTCTCTAGAATCGAGCTAGTCGTCCAGTGAGAGCGTCTGCACGCGGCTGGCGATCGACGCCGCCTCCTTTGTGGACTGAAGACCGCCCTCCTTCTGCTTGGCATACTCCACGCTGAGGAGGCGCATCACCTGGGCGGCTGTCAGGTGGTCCTGCTTGAACTTCTGGAAGTTATCCTTGACAAACTTGGCGAAACCCTTGGCCTCGCCCGCCGGCGTGGACACGGTGTTGCCCTGTTTGTCCTTCTTGTTCAGCAGCAGGGTGATGGGGCCGCGACACAAGCGACAGCGTAGATTCTCCACCTTTCGGGAGCGAGAGTGGGCATGGGAGCTGGAGGAGAAAAGGAGACATATAAGCAAGGAATAAGGAAGATCTCCAGTAACTCCACTCACGATGTGTTGCAGCTCATGCACTTGTAGGTGTACTTGAACTCGATGCTGTAGTTGTGGCACACCTTGATGGGCGGCAGGTCGGGGAACTTGTCATTGGCCCGCTGGGCCCACATCTTCCAAACGCGTCCGTGTCCTCCCTCGCCGTTGAATATCCAGGCAGCGGCATGACACAGCTCGTGGATGAGGGTGCAGCGCAACCGATCGGCCGTGGTCAGCACCTTGAGGCTCAGCTCAACGACGCTGCTGCGCTGGTTAAGTCTGCAAGAAATAACTAAAGGATTAGCTGTACAAATAGATAGTCAGAGAAAACCCACTTGCGCTTGTTCATGCATCGTCCGGCAGTGTTGCGCAGCAGCTTCGACCAGGTGAGGGGCACGTCCAGCTCATTGTTGAACACTTGGGCATTGAAGAGCTTGTAGAGATGCTGCGCCAGCAGCTCCTTGTTCTTGCCAAAGTTCTCCCGATAGAAGTAGGCCTCGTTGTCGGCCTTTTCCCGGCTCACTTGACCCTCGAGGGATTTGAGGAAGCTGTATTTGCCGGAAGGTAGAGCCTGGCTAGGCTGCACAGCCTTCTTTTTTTTTCGGGAAGTAGACTTGGGCGTTGTTAGTTTTTTGAAAATGGAACTTCCCTTCGGGGTCTCCGGTTCGGCGGGCTTGCCAATGCCCAGATTACGCTTCACCTCCTGCAAACGCTTGTGGACCGGCGTGCCCGGCAAATAGTCATTCTCCAGCTCATCGAGCATGTCCAGATCCAGGGCCTTGTCCACAATCTCGCGCGCCTCGTTGTCATCCTCGTAGCCAGCGTTCGGTGTGAATAGCTGCCGGCGTATCGTGGCCTGTGGCGGCGGAGGTGGAGGCGTGGCGGGAAGCTTAGCCTTGGCGGTGGCGCGGCAGGATCGGAGAATATCGTCCAGGCGGCGATGGACCTTGGGTGCTGCAAGCAAAAACAGCTTAAGTATAGCCTGGGACTTAAGAGCGCATCTTACACTGGGAATCCTCGTCGTCGGGATTGCTGATCACCTCCACCTCGTCCTTGGTCAAGTCCAGGTAGGTCAGGTCCCTGTCCTTGCCCCTCTTCGGCCTGCTTTTGATGCCCGAATCGCTGGAGCTATCGCTGCTCGCTGACTCGCTGCCCGTGAATGTGGCATCCGCATCCTCGTCATCGGTACCGGCATCGGTGCCGCTCTCCGAGTCTATCAGCGCCCGCCAGCGATCCTCGTCCACATGGTTGGTGCGTACACGCTGCGGTCGCTGTCGCGGTCTTCGCTCTGACTGGACAACACGGGCAGGTGGTGGCGCCGGCGGCAAATGGGTGGAGTTCAAGGGCGTCCGGTTTGTGCGCAAGGCTCGGGTAACTGAGGGATAAAGGAAGTTAGCTTCAAGTGAAGAGTAAAGGAGAGCTTCTTACATATGCTAAAGTCACCCAAGACACTCTCGTCCACTGGCTTTGGCCTTGGCGCCGGCTGCCTCTTCTTCTTCTTGGTTGTGGTGGCCGCCAGCGGTGGAGGCGCTGCCATGTTTCTGGGCTTCAGAGGCGCCGTCTTGCCGCCACTGCCGCTGGATCGCTTCAGAGTGCGGATCACATCCGGTGTCTGCCAGGCCTTGCCATAAAGCTGGTTAAGCAGCCTCTCGGCTTGCGTTAGGAACTGCTCGTCCTCGGAGGCATCGCCAGTGGAGAGCATGGACTTTTGGTGCTCCTGCTGCTGCATAGCCTGCTCCTCCACCTCCACTAGCTCAGAGCTGATTTGCCGCTGCACCTCCTCCTGTGCCTCCTGCTCCTCCTCCGCTGAACTGGAGTACGTGGTGGGAATGCTGATCTTGATGTTGATCTTGGCCGAGATATTGATGCTGCTCACTTGCACCGATGGCGCCTCATAGTCATCGTCGGAACTGGGTCTCGGTGGAGTGGCTTCGCCCTCGCTGCCCGTTTCCGGTATCTCAATGGACTCCTCTGGCACTGGCTCATCCTCCTGCTCCTGCAACGTGGAGTGGTGGCTGTCCTCATTGGAGCACATTGTGTTCAGTTCCGTTTCGTTGCTGGCCAACCGCTGGCTTATACTCTTGAGCTCGGGACTCTCCTTCCCCAGAGAGCTGAGGGTGTTGTCCACGGTGGCATCATCCGCCAGCCGCTTGCTGCTGTCCATGTCCAGGACGGTGTCATCGTCCGCCAGTCGCTTGCTGCTGTCAATTGGTCGCGTACTCGATGCCGCTGGCTGCCAATCCTCGTCCGTGTTGGGCGTTGTCATGGATTCGGTGTCGGCCAGAGCTATCTGGGATCGTCGCCTGGCGGAGGATGAGGAGGAGAGGGAGGACGGTGGTGTATGGTCACCGCCATGGCGCTCCACATCGCGCAGGAAAGCCTCAATGCGCTGCACCTTGTCGCTGGTGAGGATCGGCTGTGGCTGTGGTTCTGCCTCTCGTTCGCTAACAGCCATGCTGTCGGGCTCGGGATCGGGCTGCTCCTGCTCCTCGTCCTCGCTGGTATCGGAAATGGTGATGCAGGAGGCATCGTCCGAGGAGACCTCCTCCGTTGTGGAGGAAATACAAATGGAGACCTGCTGCTGCTCCTGCTGCTGCTGCTTCTGCTGCTGCTGCTGCTGCTTCTGCTGCTCCTGCTGCTGCTGCTCCTTGGAATGCACTGTTAGGTGGCTTACGCTGGCCGAGAGCTGCTCCACATCCACGTCCGCAGTCAGCTGGCTGCATCCATCGGCGCTCAGCTGCAGGGCCTCCATATAGTCGGAGCCATCCAGCCTCTCCGCCTCCAAATTGTCGCGCATGGCTAGCTGCTCCCGATCTCTCTGCTGCTGTTGTCGTTTCTTGTGGGAGGATAGCGTCAGTTTCGAGAATTTCTCATTCAAGGGAACTGTTACTTGGTTCGGATCGACCGCCTGGAAGAGCTTATACTTATGATCGGCCATCTTGGTGGCCTAACGGTGAACTCCAGTCGGATTATGCTTTAAGCGCATTCGTCGATTAACCAAAAAAGGAGACAAAAAAAAACAAACAGTTATAAATTCCTTTTGAAACACAACAACAAATACGAACCGAAAGCGCGTCTTTTGCAGGGTTGCATCGACGTTCGTCTATCGTTATCGGGAGATGTGAGTGCTGCCCAGGATCAGAGTCCTGTTATGTGAAAAAAATAGCTAAAATCGAGCGGAGAGAATATATAAAATATAAAATTAAAAGTATTGTATTTTATTGCAAGTGACAAGAAAAACATTCATTATTTTATTGAGTTTAAATAATTTTAATTGTAATATTTTAATCATTCAATCTGAAAAGTTCTGGATTGTAAACTAAATGCAATAGAAATATCTACAAAGTTTTATTAGCTCGAAATCTGTGGGTATAGTTTTCAAGAAAGGGGTTAGACAGTCCCACTTAATGATGCTGATCAAGAATATATACTTTATAGGCTCGGGAGATGTGAGTGCTGCCCAGGATCAGAGTCCTGTTACGTGGAAAAAATAGCTAAACTTCGGAGATAGAAATATAAATATTTAAAATATAAAATTATAAATATTGTATTGTATTTGCAAGTGACAAGAAAAACGTTCATTATTTTATTGAGTTTAAATATTTTTCCTTTTAATATTTTAATCATTTAATCTGACATATTCTGACATGTAAACAAAATGTAATAAAAAGCAGACTGCATAATTTGCAGTTTCATTAGCTCGAAAATATAATAGTTTTCAAGAAAGGGATTAGACAGTCCCGCTTTTTGATGCTGATCAAGAATATATACTTTATAGGCTCGACCTGGACTCCTTCAGTAAAGTATAAAGTATATATTCTTGATCGGAATGCATTGCAATCTGACTTATATTACAATATTCTCCAAAAAGATAGCTAGATTTACAATGTGACCGCATTTCTTTGCCATCTCCTGGCAACCCTGGCGGCAAACATAAACAAAAGAAAGACAACTGTTCCGCCGGCACCCTTTGACTTGACTTTAATTTTAATTTGTTTTAAGATCATATTTAAGCCATGGCCAGCGTCTCGTCGGCCCGCGAGTCCCTCTCGCACGCGCTGAACAACCGCTTCCTGCCCAATCTGGAGTACTTGCTCCAAGGCTCCATTCTGGACTCGGCCGTGGAGCACTTGATGCACAGGTAAAGCCTGAATTTCGATGAATTTGAACTTTAGATAATAATTGAACAACAAAAAACATAGATTAAAGGGCCTGTGCGACAATGTGGACACCTCGCCGGAGACCTTCCACGACCTGGAGGTGTGCATGAGCCTGCGGCAGCCCAACTCCAATCAGCCGCTGCTGTTGCGCGTCCGACGCGCCCTCGGCCGCGATGCTCCCTTCCAGATGCGCTACCTGGGCAACCCGGAGGTGGACCAGCGACGACCCACGTTGGTGCGCAACTGCATGGACTGTGCCTGCACCAATGGCATTCTAGAGTTTCTCACAGAGATGGGCTTTCGTTTAGAGTTTGAGTACATAGCCAAGGGTGCGTTGAGACCACTTTTTTAGCTTTTAAATTTAAGTTATTTCGGATTATTCCTTAGGCTACATGTTCCGCAAGGGCCGCATGAAGATCACCGTGTCGAAGCTCATCAAAATCGTTCCCGGGAAGCAACAGGATATGGCCAATGAGCCCATCTCGCAGAGCTACATCGTCGAGCTGTCGGTGGTGGCGCCCACGGGTCAGGAGAATGTCGGCGAGGAGATGCGCGTGTTTGCGGAGCAACTGAAGCCGCTGGTGCAGCTCGAGAAGATTGACTACAAGCGACTGGGGGGCATGCCGTAGTCGTTCGTAAAAAAATAAAAGTAACTCTAGATTTATTCTCATAAAGTTAAGGAATGGCTGCCTTCCGGATTTATTCATTAGAAAAATAGACAACAAGCGGGGGAACTAGGGAACTGTATAACACAAGTTTAGACTCTAATCGTTGAAGGCCTCGTTGAGCGCCGACAGATTGCGATCGGCCACATGTCCCTGCAGATCGCTGCGTCCCATCAGCGAGATGACCATCTTGACGGTGCTCCATATCGATTCGGACATTTGATTCTGTCCCGTGCTGACCGCCGCCGCCGGCAGCTCTCTGGCCGCATTCGTGTGCGCCTGCATGGTGAGCGCCGTTAGCAGATGCTCCACCGCCTCCTTGTACGCCTTCAAGTTCATGCAGCACACTCCAACGTTGTAGCGCACGCGTATGAAGCCCGGCTGCAGCTGGAGGGCATGCTGATAGGCCTCCACTGCTTCGACGGAGCGTGAACCGTTGGCCAGGCTGGCGCCCAGGCGATTCCACGTCTTGGCATTCTGCGGATCCACCTGCAAAGCCGAGTTGTAGCAATCCACCGCCTTGTCAAACTCCCCGGAAAGGTTGTACAGCACACCGAGGGCCTCCTGGACATCGGCATCCACTTCGGAGGGATGCTGGCGCACTGCCTCCAAGTAGATTTGCTGCAAATCGCGCAGCTTGCTCGGCCCGATGAGAGACGAGGCCAGCGAGGTGCCCTCCGCCTGCAGCTCCGGATGCGAGGCCACCAAGTGCTGGTACTTGGGATGCACCGCCAGCCAGCTGCACAGCATGCGCACCGCATTGTTCTGGAGACCCTCGTTCGTGTAGCAAACGGCGAGGGCCATCAGGACCTGGCGGTTCTCCGGCTGGAGGTCATGGGCGCGCTTCAAAGCCGCTATAGCCTGCGGATCCATCTCATTCTCGGCCTGGGAGGTGCCCAGCAGCTGCCATATTTCGGCCCGTTCCGGCTCCTTTTTGGCGGCCACCTCGAAGCAGAGAACGGCACTCGGTATGTCGCCCTTGGCCAGGTACTCCTTGCCCTTCTCGAAGGCATTCTCCAGCTCGGCCATGGGATTCTCCTCGGCGAACTCGTACTCCTTGTACGTGTCCAAATTGTCGTTGAACTCGGACAGCCACGGGTGCTCGTTCTCCTCGGCCAGCTTCTGCCACTCGTCCTGCAGGCGCTGCCAGAACTTCTCGTTGAAGTTCGCCGCCGTCTGCTCCTTCTGCTCGGCGCTGCGCTGATAGTCGGTGATCCAATCGTCCAGCGATTCGCCCTTGCGAGCTGCCGGCAGATTGTCCGTGACTATCGTCTCCATGTTGGAGTCAAAGAAGGGATCCTGCTGCTGCTGCTGCTGGTAGCTGCTGATGGCCATGTACGGCTGCCGGAAGTTCTGGCTGCGAATCAGCGGCTCGTCGAAGAACTCCTGAGCGTGCTGCAGCTCCTGCTGCTGGGCCTGCATGTGTATCATCTTGTTGGGCAGCGGAGGCGGCGGCGCCAGGCTGCGCTGAAAGACCTGGCCCCACTGCTCGGCCTGCTGCTGCTGCTGCTGCTGGTGCATCTGCTGGGGATGCATCCCCTGGATGTTGATGTCCCGCATCTCCTGCAGCAGTGTGTCCATTTGGAAGGATTGCGGCGGGGCGGAGACCTGGCCTAGGAACTCGTTGATCAGCTGGTCCTCGGGCCGGGCCCCGCGCTCGAACTGGCGCTGCACAAAGCCCTCGTCCTTGTGGGCAACATCGCGGGTGAACTGGCCGCCCAGCTGCATCAGCGGATTCACGCCGCCGCAATCCCCCTCGACCAGCGGGCGGAACGACATCGTGTGTGGAGTAAAGTGGCGGATCCTACGTAACTGCTTACGGGCGGCGGTGACAACGATAAGGAAAGTAAACTAAAGTCCACAACAAAGGTCCAAATGTCCAAAAAAAACAACAAAAAACTAAGATTGCCACGCAGTGTGCCCGGCTGTTCTTTGTTTATCACAGCAGCTGGTCATACTTAAAGCTCAATTGAGCTCTAACGTTGCCAGACTTTTCGGTCACTCCAAGACCAACTCTGCAGTGATGCCAGTTTAGCCTATTTCAGGCTAGATCTAGCAAATTTGATTACGGAAGAAGCTTATAAAAGTAGGAACTAGCACATTTCCTTAAAAAAATGATTTAATTAAATGATTTGATGATTAAAATGATTTATTTAAATATATTAGTTTATAGAAATATCGTTTCTTGTTGTTTTTCTGCTTATTGTTTTCAGTCTCTTGGGTTATTTTTAATTGTAAAAAGCAAGCTTCCCTTCAAATGAACAAGAACGATTATGAAATATTTTAAATGAAATTTGAGCGAGGATTTTTTTGTTAATTAAAATTATTGAATTATATATCTCAGAGAAGGATTGTACACAATTTGTTTTAGAAAAATGCATGCCTCAGCATTGTAAAGTAAAGAAAAATATAAATATATATTTATACAACCAGCTAAAAATACGAGTTCAACGAATTAATAATATATTTAATTTAATTTAACTTTTTAAGCATATAAAAAATTAATGGCTTCTTACATTTTGGACAAGCTTGTCTTTAAGCCAAATTTAATTCATTTTCAACTCAATTTTCACTCAGAATCTAGCTCGTAAGTCGGTCATCAGTTGGCAACACTGTCTCAGATCTCCGACTTGGGGTTTTTGTGGGGCATTTTTGTTTTTGTTTTCGACGTGAACGGACGTGAGTGCTAGTGTGATGCGGCGACAGGTCGCAGGTAGCGTAGTTTACCTTTACCGCTCTACGAAAGTCAAGCCGCGACAACAATAGCATTAACAATAACAATAAGCGCAACTATAATCGCAACAATAGGCGCATTCTTAATTGTGTTTACCTTTGATTGCTGCTACTGCAGAGAGGACGAGAGAGAGAGAGAGAGAGAGACAGGCGACAACAGACTTAAATAACTGCGATTTGAGTTGTGCGTGCGTGTGTTTGTGTGTCTTGTCGCGTCCTCCGCCGCCTCCCACCCTGTTTTTGTTTGTTTGTTTTTGGTTCTTATTCTCACTGTCGCCGCCGTTCCTGTTTCTGTCTCTGTCGCTGCAAGTGCGCTCGGTTTTTCCTTTTTCTCAATTGGAATGTGCAGCCAAAGAAAAGCAGAGCAAAGCAAAGCCAATGAAAAGCAAAAGGTACAACAACCAGGCAAAGAAAGGCAAATAAAAGAACAAATCAGAGCAACAACGGTATTTTGTCAACGAGAAAACTCTGAGGAAAACATTTTATATAAGCACTAAAAGCACATAGCATAATCTACTATTCACATACATACATTTTGTCACACGACAACAACAACAATAATACACTCGCAATAAAAACAAGGCAACTCTACCTACTACAACTACTACTACTACGGCAACAACAATAACAAAAACAACAATAACAAGCAACGACGAGGCAACGGCAAAAAGTACTAATAAATACAATTTTACACATTCACATTCCATTTTTGATTCTTTTGTGTGTGAAAAACTTATAAGAGATAAAAGCAACAACAACAACAACAAAACAACACGAAACCAACGGCAAATAACAAAAGTATCAGCAGCGGCAACAACAACAGCAAGCAGTAAGCAGCATAGCAAAGCAGCGACGTTGACGTTGACGACCGCGGCAGCGAAGAAGAAGAAAGATAAATACATAGCAATTTCGACTAAATAAAGGTATGTGCGACGACGATTTTACTTGACTTTATTATTACTAACTATACTAGGCGAGCAGGCAGACGCGAGCAAGCGAGATGGATGCCACTCGCACACACACTCACACTCACACATTTCATTATTAGTTTAACTCTTCAATTTATTATTGTTATTATTGCTGCCTTGTGGCTCTGCCCCGCGCTCTCTCACTCTCTTGGTTCCACTCTAGCTCTAGCTCCATCCCGCTCGCTCGCTCCTTGGCGCGCCGCTCTCAATTGGGGGCTTCGCTCTCTGGCTCTCCAGCTAGTTCTTAGCCGCCATCGTCGTTGTTGTTGTTGTTGTTGTTTCTGGCATTAACTATGTTCACTTGAGCGCAGGAATAGTTACGTTAAATCAGTGCGTTTAGTGGTATTTGTGTTTGTGCTTGGGAATATGATGTCTGTCGGTGTCTGGCCGCCGCCTGCTGTCTGTGTCTGTGTCTGTGTCTGTGTGTTGTGTGAATAAAGATTACGCTTTTTGAATATATGCCTACGAAAATGTTTAAGAAATATGTATGTATGTATATATTATTATATATCAGCTCAATTGTAGTTGTAGTTGTATTTGCCTTTTGCCCGTGTGCATGTGCATATTTGTGAGCGAGTGTGTGTGTTTATTGTTCTTTCGTATATTTGATCAACCGCTTGATAAAATAGAGAGAAAAACAACCAAGTCAGGTTAAAACGAGCACACGTCGGTATGTTTATATCTATAAGTGCTTTCCTAGGTCTCTGTGTGTGTGTGTGTGTGTGTTGTTTGAATTGTACATAAATTGAATTAAGTGAAATTGTTGTTATTATTATAGTTGCCGTTATTGTTAGCGGAAATTTCTTCACCGCATGTTCAGACTTCAAAATCGTCGATCATTGGAATCGAACTAAAAACCGAAAAATCAAAGATACAAAGAAGAAAAAAAAAAACAACTAACATTTCCAACGTACACATGTAGAGCAAAAACCGTTACTTTGACAGTTGAACAATTCTGATTGGAATCTTTGCGTATGTATGTATGTATGTATCTGTGTGTGTGTGTGTTATGCAACATTTCCAGATTCTCCAAAGATCCGAAAGTCTACAAAATTAATCACATCTCCCGATGGCATTTGTGCCTAATCGTTTTTCCATTCTCTCTTTATTCATTCCCCAAGCTTTCCACATCCACCTAAGCTATCATTATCTATTTATTGTCTTTCTATTAAGAAAAACAAACAAAAACTAATATAAAGAACGATAATTACTAAAAAAAAACTGGCCTACGTATAAGAGCAATTTTAGATTATTTCAAAAGCATATCGTTGTTTTCTTAAGGTTATTTAGAGTTAAATATGCAATTGACATTTATAACTCGAGACTGCATGCAATAGTTTTCAGTATTTACGAAAGAAACTATTAACTTATAACTCCAATTAGCTCTTATTCTAGTTATTTTCCTTTTAGTAATTATTAATTATTCTTGCAAATTCCATTTTCAAATCAATTTTTCGGATTAAAAAAATAATGAACATTTAGAAAAAATTGTATAAGATCTCTTAGCTTATTTCCTATAAAGCACAAATAGTTGTAACACTTAAATGTCCAAAATATAAGTTTAAAAGCTTGGATCATTCATAGGTTTTACAAGCCCAACTTCTTTTCATATTGTCATGATAGTTAGTCTTTCTTTGGATTTTTTACAACAACAGAAACATAAAGAAACCAATTATTCGTACATTCTTCAACTTGGCAAAAGCTGCAAGATTCCTGTTTTTATGCGATCTCCACTGATCCTTTGCCTATTTTTGGCCCTTCCCTTTTTTATTAAGCTGCTTGCTAGCTTTTGCTAGCTGGCATTTGCAGAAAGAGAAAAAAGAGAGGAAAACTAAAGAAAAAACCTAAACCTAACAAAAAAAATAAACCCACTAGACGAGTGAGCTGCACATATTTGTTAACATTACCATTACCATATCCCATTTCCAATTTCCATGCTCGCTTCTCTGTGACTCAGAAGACGGCAACAATAGCAGCAACAATAATAATAATGGCAGCTACAAAGGCTGAAATAAAAACGGCAACAACAACAACAATAATGGCACACACCTATTTATGCGGTCGCACACACACACACAACAGTGTACACTTAAAAAAAGTCGGCGATATGCATATGTAACTACTCGAGTATCATTAAATGCAGATCTCTATAAAAGCATAAAATATACAGCAAAAAAAAAAAACAAAAAAAAAGCCAGAGAAGAAGAAGAGGCATAAGCTGGGAAGTAACATTGTTGGCTTGATCGTATACCCTTTTCAAAGGGTACTATTAGCTTTTAACAAAAGTTTGCAACAATACTGACTGCACAGAAATATAGCTTTATAAATGTTCATCTTAAAGTTTTCTTGTAAATATGTATCTTATTATAAAAAGTTTAGACAGAGAACCCCATATATGTAGTATAACTTTCCACCTGGCCTTGTTTCTATTTGCAGATTATATATAAAAATTGAAATCGAGCCATTATGTTATCTGAGACTCAAGAACACCTGAACGCATAGCTCAGACTTGGCTTACTCATACTTCAAACATAAGTTAGTTTCAAAATAATTGTTTTGTTATTTTTTGAAATTTTTAGAGTGCAGATTTTTGTAATATTTCTTAACTTAAAACTACTTAGATTACATTTGATTTATATTAAAAAAGGTATTTAACATAACCTGTAGTTTTCCAAAATATTTTGCAATGCCAGAAATCTTGTATATTTTCATAGAAGGGTTTGGTATTATATCCTGTAATCAACAGGAGAGATTCTTTCATTTATTGATTATTATTATTGCATAATCTTGAGGTGCAATTGAAATACTTAAATTGGAAAACGGAACACAGGGTATTTCAGATATTCGCTACGTACAAAGTAATCTCGTCGTCTACTGCTTGCTTTATAACCACTACCAATACCCACGCACACATTGCGCACATGCACATGCACATGCACATGCACTGCCAACAATCCATAATAATCTTCCCGTAATTTATAGTCCAAGACAATTTATGTAATTTACAAATACCAAAAACGAAAGAGACGGCACGAAAGGCAGCACAGCGAAGAGTGGAGAGTGGAGAGCGAACGCAACTGCTGCAACTAACGATAATAACAATAACGAAAAATACATATAATAAAAACACAGAAAAAACAGCGCACACACAGAAACGGCAACAACAACGACAGCAAAGCAGCAATAAACAGCTACAGCAACAACTGCAACAATAGCGCACTAAATAAACAATTCAACAAATTTGATCCGAGGCAAACACACACACACACACACACACACACACACACACAATGACAATCATAGACAACAGACGACGACGACTCACACGCACATAAAAAAAAAATGCATATGGAGAAAAAAATGTAAAAAAATATACCTCTACGTATGCGATGCAGTGCGCATTGCCAGCAAGAAAAATGAATAAAAAATACAGCAGTAAGTGCAGTAACAGAAACAGAAATAGCAATAACAAAAGCAAAGTTAATAGCAAAGACAGCTCTGCAAAGACAACCTGCATGCTAGCAAGCAGCGTCGGGCCAACTGCTTCGACTGCTTGGCGCGTATACAGAAAATGTCGTTCGCCGCGCTCCTTCCTTCCTTCGCCGCCGCCGCCGCTCCTCGCTCTGTTCGTAGATTTAACGCTGTAAGCTGCTATTTGCCGTTTGCTTTGTTTGTTTTTTGCTTCTCAAGTTTGGTGAACGCATAAAGTAAACAAGTAGTTCGGAGTCCCTGTCCTAGAATTCGACTAGTTGATACCCCCTTAAGAAAACAAAAACAAAAAAGCAATAAACATGTGACAGCTGTGTGCAGCGGCAAGGTCTCTTGAAACTGCTTGCAGCTGATGATTTTTAACTGTGAAACTGCTTCACTCAGTCTGTCTGGCAACTGTTGATCCTTCCAATAGGAATTCTTTGAAAACTGGAAAGAGCTACTCTAATCAGAGTTATCAAGTTTGACAATTGTTGTTGTTCAATAATATTTCGTATTGAACTCATCAATACTTTTTTTTTATAATTTTAAAATTAATAATAATAATGAATAATAACCGATATACTCTTGATACCCTTGCTATCAGAATCGTCTATAAAAGTCTGTAGAAAATATACAACTTGAACCCATAAACTCGCAAGCACACACCAACACACACACACGTAGAGACAGATGCTAGCTTGAATGTGGTAATTGCATTTATTGCACGTGCTCCTGCTATCTCTTTTGCACTCTCTCGCCACTGTCTCTGCCCCCTGTCTCGCCCCTGTCGCCCTGTCGCACTTAAGAGTCAAGCACAAAATGTAAGGCCATAAAAATATTTTTCAAGCTGTAAACTTTTCTATGCTGCAGTTTCCTTCGCTCGCTTCTTTTCCTTTTGTTTGTGTTTCTTCTTCTGTTGTGCCCATGATGGTTCTTGTTGTTTGTCCTTCTCTCTTGGGCTTTTCTCTTCTCTGTGGTTTCTCCTGCTCACCGAGATCTTCTCTTCGTTCTCTACCCCCTCTCTTGCTGCCTCCCAACACCCGTCGCCTCCCGACGAACTATAGGGTATCAATCAAGCGAGCTCTTGCGGTTCTATTTGGAATTGACAGTTGAGGTCAATATAATAGGCAACACTGTTCCATTACAGGCAGCTTTAGCCAAAACAAGGTATTTACAAGGACAAAACAGTCGTCTACGAAACTTTTTGAAATATTCCTTCTCTTCTACCTTTTCATAAAGAACCTTTAACGAATAATATTTCTTCTTAATTCTGCTTAATAATATTTCTTCTTTTGTTAACCTAAAGATTTCATTATTTGAAAGGTTCTTTTATTCTTCTGAGCACTAGTTATTCCACAAAATCTAATCATACCGCAGACATAATAAGAACCCTTGGTTTTGTTTCACTTTCATTGAAAAATATTTATTAAATTTAATAATTGACTTGTTCTTGCGATCTTGTTTTTTCTAGTAAGAGTTATTTCGAGGTCTAGTCGCTTGATTTTAAACGCTACTTATAAAGGCAATTGTTTTTAAATTAATAATGAACAGCAGAAGGTCGTACTATTTTAGCTACTATCATTTTGACCTCAGTTGTTGCATCTTTGATGCTTTTTATGGGCAACTTTGCTTGGATATGAAACTTGTCTATTGAGCGAGGAGAGAGGGGGAGCTCTCAAGTCTTTTCTCTGGCTGTTTTCTTCTCGCTTCTAAAGCCATGGTTCCATCGCCCCGTCGTTCTCAGTTCACTCTTCACATCTACTTTGGCTTATCTTTGGCCATTGCCAAGTTTTTCATCTAGTTTTTCGGCCCGACTTCTCCCCTCGATCCAAGCTCTGATTCCTGTTCTCGCATGATGCCTCCTGCTCCTTGTTCTCCTTGTACCTTTCTTCTGAGCTGCACACTCCCACCCGCCCACACGCATTTCCTTTTGTGGAAGCGGTCGGTCGACTTTGTTTAGATCTCTTCCCCCCGGTCTTTGGTCGTAATATCCTCGTTCCATCATCATCATCATTACACCAGATTACACAAAAAATTTAATTCTTTAGAAACATGTTTTTCAGCTTGTTATGATGGGGTCGCTGAACTCTAAAATATGTCACTAAAAAGATGTTACAATAAAGCGATTATAAAATATTAAAGGTATGGAATACAATTAAACAGTTGTCCATATATCCTTTCAAAATATAAGATCCTGACAGATAAGAAAAGAACAGCTTCTCGACCTTTGATTTATCTAAATTGATAGATATCTTCTCCGAATATGTCATTAAGTGTAAACTAGTATTATTATCAGCCTGGTTCGTCTTCGCTGGAAATGTTCTTTGCACACGCATTCCATTCCAATTCAATTCACTGTGCTCTTCTTTCACTTCAATTTAATTTTGTTTTCTTATGAAAGTTCTGTGGAAATTTGTAATTGCAATATTTATTTGGCTATTTCCGCGAAACGAAAACCTCAGCGTTTATCATCTGGGTTTTGTTTTCTTCGCATTTGTATGTATATATATATTGTATATTGTATATAGTGGGGCGAATTGTTTACATCATCAGATAAACCTGATACCACAACTACAGCTATCGATATCGATATCGAGCTACTATCGAAATTAATATCTCTCAGCTGACAAGCGAAGAAACAAACTAAACAAACACATTCCAATCTTTCCAATCTTCTCTTATTTTCTTTATATTGTGACGTTCGCGTGTGTGCGCGCGTACATTTCCTCACACAGACAGCGACCACTGTAATCAGACTCTGGGTGTGTGTGTGTGTGGTGTGGTGTGTGTATGTGTGTATTGGTGTGTCTTCTTCCGGAGCTATTGTTATTGCAAGTACACGTAAAATTATTGTTCACGTCGCACATTGTCGTGAGTTTGTAATTACCAACCTCGCCTCACCTCGATCCCATCTCCCATCTCCCATCTCCTATCTCCCCGCTTATGAGGCTTATATGAGGTCTCAATGTGCATCACAGTCCGGCCTAGCTAAGTGATGCTCTTCGATTAAGTGATCACCCCTTGGCTCGAGGCCTTGCTTGACTAGTTTTGGCGTAGTTTTAATAGAGTCTCTAGAATGCAACCTAAATATGGCTAAGAAGGGCAGAATATACCCTAGCTTTTCTTGATTTTAAAATCGAATTATAACCGTTTCACTCACTTCTTATTTTATCAACTTACTAAAATATTTTGGTAATCTTATTAAAGTTGCCTTATCTCCCTTGACAATTTTGATTTATGAATAAGAGCACCTCTTCAGTTGGGTGACTCTGATCGAAAACATTAATAAACAGTCCGAAACTTGGCGGGGTTTGTAATCAGTTTTTTATTATTTGCTTATGTTGAGTCTTGAGACTTTCAAGAACAAAATGCCACTTGCACCGACACACAGGGTAGAACCGGGAGATCGTATTCCGTATTTGTTTGCTTTATAGGAATTGTTTAAATTTCGTTTTGTTTATTAATATCTCAGAGTTACTAATTGGCAGCGATCACTGTAGCTTTGCTGTGCATGTTCGTACGCTTGTGAAAGTTGTAGATACGAAGAATGATATTCTTTTGGGGGAATTGCATAATCTGTGTAATCTTCCCTCTCTCGCTGTCTTTCTCTCCTCTTTTTTCTCACTTTATCTTGCTCTCTATCCTTCCCTTTCTTCTTGCCCTTACTGCTTGCATGCAGGAGGAGGAGGTGCAAATCAATTATGAACACAGCAATTTGTTATGCAAGGCCATGGAAGGCGTGCTCTGCTTTGCCTGCTTTAGGTTCTTGATCTGTGATGTGATTTTCATTAGGAAAATGTTATTCTGTTGAGCAAAAAAAAACGTATACTTGTGTAGCTTCTTTAGCCTTCTTTCATTATTTGAAATACTTTCTAAGTCAACGACAGCATTAAGAATTTATCTACTACTCGCACACACACACACAAGCATACAAGCGTTTACTTTGTCATCGCTCTGCTTGCTCAGAGTCTCTTTCATTCTTCTAGTAGGTGTGCTTCTTCTTCTTTATCATCTTGGTGTTCTTCTTAGCGCTTGCGTTCGCGTTCGCGTTCTTGTTCTTCAGCTCCACAGCTCTATTCCATTCCATTCCATACCGTCCGCAAATATGCTCACAAATATTAAATTCTATGTCTGTATGCGACCACCGACCGAACCGTACCGTGCCACCTCCATGCCTCCCCCTTGTAAGTCGCTTCGTGGTTCGTGTGCGGTGTATAAATTTTCTGTGGAACTGTACAATAGCTAAAATAATCATAAAAAGAGAAATAACAAAGTTTTAAGTCTCAGGCGCGCATAGTGCAAGTGTGTGAGTGTGTGAGTGGAGGTGAACCAACAAACCAGCACACATGTCTAGGCACGGATATATGATGGGGGGGGGGGGGGGGGGGGATAGTAAGTGTAAGTAGTGTGTATTTGCTTTTCTCGTCGACTTCTTGAATAGTTGTAGAGTCGTTTCCATAGTTTGTTCATTCGCGGTCGGGTTGGGGTTCGGGGTTTGGGTTCGGGTTCGGGTTCGGGTTCGGGTTCGGGTTCGTTCGGGTTCGGTGTTGGGGCTCGGTTCGGTTCGGTTCGGTTCGCTCGGTCGGTCGGTCGGTGGGTTGCCTGCTATGCGACTGCGGCTTCTACTTCGACTTCGACTTGGACTTGGAGTCATAGCTCCGAGACTAGCTCGCTCTTCTCTCTCTGCAGAAATGTAAGTTTTTGTTTAGTTTGCGCAGAAACAGAAAATCCGCCGAGTTTCTTGACTCTTTCGACAACGACGACGACGACGACGCTTTTCCGCCTCCGCTCTTACGCACCTCTCTCGTAACTCCCTCCGTTCATAGGTAATAAGCATTTCGTTTGTTATAAATTGTATCTCAGTCCGCAAATATTTCCTCATATATGTATATACCACATATATATATGTATGTGTGTTATAAACCTTAAACCGCGACGGTTTCCACCACCATTGTATTGTCTTGTGCTTTTATATGGGTTCCATTTGATTTTTTAATTTTATTTTAAAACTCTAAACAATGTCTGACTCTGACTCTGACTTGAAATGGTAATTGATGGTGGAGCTCCATATGCGGGCCTCTTACAGACATGGAAACTATTCATATATATACACAGAGTCGAACTTCCATAATCCCAACCAACATCTGTATCTGTCTCACACTGAATTCAAGTTTCTTTTCAAGATTATGGAATTTAAACGAGTTTTGTTTCACATACAAATATTGTATGTCATAAAAAGAAGATTGGGTTTGAATATATAGATGGGATTGTACGTTTCGAAATTGATAAAACTTTAGACTTTGGAAAAATCGGAATACTGAGCTTGACATGATATAAGAACGTTTGAATGCAACTGTAACTGATTTGTGTTCTTATAATGATACGTACGACTGGAGGCGAAAATTGTTCAAGATACTTTTTCTAGATACTTTTCATAATTGAAAGAATATTCCTAGACTTTTTCTAGAACTTGCAGTCACAAGGTTTTTGTAGGGGTATAGTGTTGTATAATGGAACTAATATTACAGAGGTGAACGATTTTACGCATGGTTGAAAGGATACTTTTTGATCGTACTACCTGACATTCCAAAGATTTAAATAAGTGGAAATTTCACATAAGAAGAGAATACTCAGCACTAAATGCATTTTGCATTATTGTTTTTTTTTTTTCAAGGAGTGGGCGGGTGAGTTAAGCGAGGCGGATGGGGAGGATTGTAGCTGGAAAGCGCTCGTTATACAAATATGTATTGCAAATTGCTTTCGTCTATTTGCTTCCAGTTCCAGTTTCCAGGTGCTACCCATGGCTCTCTCCTCCGCTCTCATTCTGTGACTCCCTCCTCTCTCTACGCGTATGATTATGCTGGAGCTCGGCTCGTTCTTGTTCTTGTTCTTGTTCCCTCTCTTCGCTTGCGGAGAGATGTGCAACAGGAGAGAGAGATCTCGCAAGAGATCAAAACTGAATTTCAATTTGCAAACTCATGTGCCTAGGATTCTCCAACTCAATCCCCTGACCCCTCCCTTCTCCCCCCCCCCCCTGTATTTTGGATATAATTTTTTGCACTCAGAAACTGGTTGAGAATTTTTGCATTCCATTGCTGAACTTGAATTGCATTTGGAATTTGTTCGGTGTTCTGTGTGTTTGTTTTTGCTTTTTGCTATTCTGTGTGCTCGGTTCTGTGTGTTTTGTTCCACGCATTTTCCCATTTCCGTTCGTTCACCTTGTTCTTTGCAGTTGGAAGAAGATGAAACTGTGGAGTGGGGGGCAGGGGAAAAGGTAAGGTTGCTGTAAAAGTGTTGAGGGGTCGGGTGGGTGGGTGGGGGAGTTAAATGGAATGGAAACATCGATAGTTCGATGACTTTTCGCTATTTAGCTAGCAAGCTAGCCTGACTGACTGACTGGCTTATCGATGACTTGTTGTGATTTATTGATCGAGATGCGTTTATCGACAGCGAATGGCGAATGGCGAAGTAAACTTAATTGCTCAACTAAATTACAGCAATTCCCCCGTCCCTTTGCGCTCTCCCGCCTCCTCCTCCTCCTCCTCCTCCTCCTGTGGCATTCCATAAATGAGCGAAAGAGAGCTAGCATATAAATTTATCGTCGTACTTTGTGTGTGTGTGTGTGTGCGCTTTGTCTTCTGTCCCCGTATCTCCGTATCGCCGGCCACCCCCTCCTCCCCCCTGCTTGCTTGCATAGATATAAAGTTTTATTTCATTTCGTTTCGTTACGATTTTTGCTATTATTATTTGTTCGTGTCTCTCTCTGATGTCGCAGTATGTGTGTTTGTATATCTCGCCGTGTAACTGTGTGCGTGTGAATGTTATTTTTTAGTTTCGACTTGTTTTCTTTTGTGTAATTTTATTTTTGTATGCAAGCGTATGTGTGTGTGTATCAAGTTCATAACTTTTGTATGCGGCAACGACAGTAAGAATTGTTTTGTTGTTTTTGTTGCTTTTTGAAATCCACACAATAAATATGTGTTTGTATGTAGCAAGGAGAGTGTGTATGTGTATGGCTGCCATTGTGTTGTTCTCTGTAAATGTGTATGTGTATGTGCATGTGTGTTGTTTTTTATTTTTCACATTTATTTTCTAGTTTGCTCCTCGGTCGTTGTTTTGTTAACTCTTATTTAGTTTTCTTTGCGTCTTGAGCTCTCGGCTCCTCCGGTATCATACATATTTCTCCGTTGTTGTTCTTATTTAGCTCCTTGTTGTTGTTGTTGTTGTTTTCTTCCCCCCGTATTTTGTACACACATTTTCGTTGTTTATGCCCATTATTAATAAATAGTTTTCTTGTTCTGCTCTCATTCCCATTTCATTTCAGTTTGCCAACCGTCGTCGGTCCAAGCGAACGTTCCTGTGTTCCTCCGCATTCCCGGTCGTTCCTGCAAAACGGTGTACCCCCCCCCACAAGTTCGCTCTCACGTGCCACTTGTTGCCGGCCTAGTACTCTGCACTCTCCACACCCTCTCTTTGATTGATCCACACGATTGCGAGGTGTGGGTGGGGAAGGACAACGTTCAGAGGTACAGCGGCAGGTGGCTGGCTAAAGAGAGAGAGAGGACGGCATGCAGTTGATGGCTAGCGGTTACGGACTCGCCACTATCATCGCTGGTTCTTGTTGCTCCCGTTCCAGTTTCCCCCCCGTTTCCGTTCCAGTTCCAGTTCCCGTTCGCGCTCTGCAGGATGGAGGGCGAACAGCAGCAACAGGAGGCGGCGGGCGGAAGTCCACAGTTATGTCGCATCTGTATTACCACCCACCACAACAACAACAATAACAACACTAACAGCAACAGTAGTAGCAACAACAATGCCGCCGCCACCGCGCAAATGATTCCCATCTTTGGCGAGGATGCGCTCTGGCAGAAGATTACCACGCTGGCCAACGTCAAGGTGAGTGCGAAAAGCTAAAGCAAAGCAGAGAAAGAAAGAGATTCTATGGGTAGAGTGTGTGCGAAAGGGAACGAGATGAGAGTAGCAGTCGGGCGGGGAGGGGGGGTGTTGAGCCATTCTAACATTAAGAAGTCAAAGCAGGAGAGCGGCTAAGGTCAAGACTTGCAGTGGAATTGTCACACAGCTACAGTGGTCACTTTTCAAGGTATATTTTACTAAATATATGAAATGAGATATATTATTATTTAATTCTGGGTTAGAAAATTATGGTAATTAGGGCAAATAAAAAAATCTGCTTTAATCGACTTTCATAATAGTTTTTTTTTTTTAGTTTTTCAATCGCAGTTTTTATTTTGTTAAACAAACTTATTTTTTCTTTGCGATCACACATTTTTTCTGGAGAAGCTCGACGGTCGCTGTGTATTTATTGATTTTGATATTTGCTTTCCCCCTCTCCCCACCATTCCTTCCATCGTATTGATTTCGATTTGGATTACGAAAAGCTCTTCTTCGAACTGTTTGCACATTAGATGAATCCTAATTTGAATTCCATACAACAGATAGCGTAAATATGTATGTTTGTTAGTTTTGTATATAAGCCACAGGGTTGATCACAAGAAATAATAATAATTCGAAGCCAGGAAATGTGTTTTTTTTTTGTATACATATATGCAGATATATATTTTTCATTCGGCTTTTCGATTTATAAACCCTTCAAGTGGAAGATCGTTTTGTCTTGTTGCTTCTGTTTCTTTTTATTTCTTTATTTGTTTTTATGAGGTGTGTCGCCTATTTGCACCCACTGTCTGTTTGTCTGTAACCCAAGATTGTACATCCAAACTGTTCTTCTTCGTGGAATACTGGAATACTAAAACTAAAAAAAAACATGAAAGTTATTCACACCACACACACACACACACACACACACATATGGAACACACGTATTTATTATTCATATTAATTTTCATACACATTCGCTGGTGTATATACAATGTGGATGTAGATATAGATACGTATATGTATGTAATTTGGAATCAGTTTTCATTGCTTTGTCTTGTTGCGCTGCTTGCTTCCAGCTCCATTCCTCTCTTTGGCCATTTATTCTGTTTATTTGTTCGGCGGCTTGGCTTCGGTTCGGTTTTGGTTTTGGTTTTGGGCTTGGGTTTGCTATGGCTTTTGGTTAGTTTATTTTATTCATATTGTGTATACAATTTTTACCATTTCATTTCCAACGAGCGTTTCATATTTTCGTCCGTCGCCGTCGCCGTCGCTCGATGGAATTTCTTCTTGTCTTGTCTTATGTTTCGTATTTCTTCATTTTATTTCATTTCATTGGGTTTCCCTCTTTGCGTTGCTTTTTCGCTTTGGCCTTTGTAAAATAATTTACCGTTTGAATTGTTGTTTGCCACCTCCCAACCTCCCCCCTTAACCACCTTCCTTTCTTCTTCTTGTTTAATAGAAGTGTATATTTCCCCGGTTTGGTTTTTTTTTTTTTATTTTCTTTTTCTCGTTTTTATACCCTTGCAGGGTATTATAATTTCAGTCAGAAGTTTGCAACGCAGTGAAGGAGTCATCTCCGACCCTATAAAGTATATATATTCTTGATCAGCATCAACAGCCGAGTCGATCTAGCCATGTCCGTCTGTCCGTCTGTCCGTCTGTCCGTCTGTCCGTCCGTTTCTACGCAAACTAGTCCCTCAGTTTTGAAGCTATCTGAATGAAACTTTGCATATAGTCTACTATATACTCTCACTCGGACATAAGTCGGAACGGGCCAGATCGGACGACTATATCATATAGCTGCCATACAAACGATCCGTAAATTTGTAGAAAAAAAATTATAACTTCACTGTTTTTTAACATATCTTGATCAACTCTTGGTTATAAGCTTAATATATTGTTTCAGATTTTTTGATTTAATTTTATTAAAATCGGACTACTATATCATATAGCTGCCATAGGAACGGTCGTGAAATTTTCAGAAAAAAAATTATAACTTTGTCAGTTTTCAACATAATTTCTTCTACTTTGAGATACAAGCATTCTACATTATTTAAAAATTTTGTTGTAAATTTCACTAAAATCGGACGACTATATCATATAGCTGCCATACAAACGATCGGTAAATGTGGATGTAAATTACATTTTATTTTACATGTAAAAATGTAAAAAAATGTATAACTGTAAAAATCAAATTGAATTGAAAGTAATTCGTTTTAAAATAGATAAGATTGGATTATATTTAATGCAATTAAAATCTGCAAGGGTATACAAACTTCGGCGTGCCGAAGTTAGCTTCCT